>APFE030257995.1:85978-126551 GCA_000404065.3 Pinus taeda
AATCTTTCTACGAAGGAGATAGAATTAGAGTTATAATTAGATTAGAACTCTTTAGAACTTCTGTTAATGGTTGTTGTATTAAATAAGTTTGTTAAAAACAGATAAGGGTCATTAGTGACAGTCATCGAGCTCCCCTCATGCTGGAGGAGGAAGCTCCAAGTAGTTAGAGTTATGTTTCTATATATAGCTGAATTATCTATGTAACAAGGGTTGGATACTTTAAGAAACAGAGTATTGCTTTGGCTTGTGTAAAAACTCAGTTTGGTAATATAATTTGCTGCTTATCTTCTCAGGATTCTTACAGTGTTTCAAATGCTCAAGATATGTGGTTTTGTTTTATCTTTAATATTTTTACAGTTGTATGAATACACAATCACTCAGAATTCACTTATGCTGCTCTGATTTCCTGTGTGTATTTGTAAGCTGAGGTTTCTATGAGATGTTGTTTTGAGTATTTAAACATTACATGCCCTGACTTCTATGCATGAGAAGTGTTATAGCTTACTGAATATGATCAACTCCATAAGCCCAATGGAAGTCTTTGTAATGTCTGTCCAGCCAACATGCTTATTAAATGTACTTTACAAGAGTTAGCTCTCTTATCAACAATCAAAATCAATAACTTGTTTTTTGAGCGAGCCCTCTCAAGCTAGGGAGGCTAATCCTTAGTTAAAAGATTGGTCTGAAACAGTTACACAGAGTCTACCTGATCAGCAGCCCTTCAGTGCTTGATTTTGTGATAACAGAAACAAACAATCAAAGTCTACTATTGATTCCTTTTATGAAAATAGATGAGAGGAGAACCAAGAGGGCCAACCTGAGTCTTGCGCTTGATTTCCTCTTTTTCTTGATAGAGTTTTTCTGCTTGCTCTTTGTCTGCTCAGCTTCGAAAGGACCTGTAGAATCACAGCAACATACTACTATGAAAGAAACAAGGATCTAAGTTCGTAAATAATGCAGGATCAGATGTGCATTAACCATATACAAGCATATATAAACAAGTACACAAGAATATGGAAGGAAACAAGAATAGCTTTATTCAGATGAAAAGTAGCAAGAGGATTACAACCATGAGCTCTGACCCAACATCATCCTCCAGCTAGGAATCCCTTCTTCACCTCAACCATAGAAAAATCACCCAACACTGTGAATATACACTGGAATACCAACAACACTTCTCTATAAGTTACAAAATTCCAGCCTCCGGATCTCTGTGATGAGGGATCCATATGTAGATGATTACAGAGAGGTGAGTCATCTTTTGGGATCTTGATTAGTGTCTTCTCTCTGATAGTTCCTGCTTCCATTTGGAGAATGATGATCTCTTACTCATCCCTGGTCGAAAATGGAGTGGCAAGTGTCAGAGGGGAAGCTTCTGGAAGATTCCATGATCTTCCACCTCGCATTTTTGTCCCAGCCATTTGTCCATTCCCGACCATCACACCCTACAGAGGAGCAAAACAATATGCATCGCACCCTTTACATTAGGAAGGTGATATGCATTGCACCCTCTTCATTGAGCTTTCAGTATGGTCCAATTTTGACCATTTATGAGCAGTTTTTAGTGGAGAACTCCTGGGAGACGATGTAATCAGTTGACCTTGTTCCTTTAGGCAGTGAAGCAACACTTTCAGGGACTTAAGAGCCCTTATTTTATGGACATTTATGATTGGGTTTGAAGTGCCCAAAAATGTCTATAACAGTGTGCAAGACTATTGTGTGAGGTTTAATGCAGTATACAATGCTATTCCTGCAAACATTAAACCACTAGAGGGATTGGCTTTTCTCAAGTTTCCAGATGGTTTCGATACTGATATGGAATATCAATTGCGAGAACGTGACCCTACAACACTAGAATACATGCAAAAGAATGTTGTCAGCGTGGAAGAAAACTTGTTGGCCAAAAGAGCAAGAATGAGATCTAAGAAAAGAGTGACCATGAAGGAAGAAGCATCTACTTCAGATGTAAAGATGGATACACTGATTCGAACAGTGGAAAGGATGGTTGACAAGTTATCCATCATAGATAGACCTGAACCTCAAATCTTGAATCCAAATTTTAGAGGATAGCAGCAACCCAAATTCAGAAACAAGCAGAGAGAACAAAAAGCACTAGAGCAACCAACACAACAACAATAACAGATCAGAACTCCCTTACAGCAGAATTATGTTCAAGGAAGGGAAGAAGAAGATGAGGAAGATCTGGTAATTGAAACAAATCACTTTTTCACTGTTGATGGTATGCCCATATTTCTGATCAAAGATGAAGAATACACAGAAGTTCCAGACATTCAAAGGTATGAGGACTACATCTTAGCAAAGGATGTGGTTTTGGAGGTTGAATCTGATGATTATCAACATGGTTATATGAATGCTTTGACTGCACAATAGAGGCAGTACTCTTTAAGGAGCATAGATGTACCGGTCAATCCCATTCAAAAAAGAAAGGATGTGCAATCAAAGAATGATTCCTCAAACATTAAGAAGAAAGGAAAAGAGCTTGTTGATCGGAATCCCAGCAAGGTACCATCGACAAGTGTCGTTGCAAATGAGAAGAACAATAAGCACAAAGATAGTGGAACGAAAGAGAAAATAGATAAGAGGGACATTGGTGTCAAAGAGGCAGAGAAAGTTTCATCCTTTAATTTAGAAATTAAAATTGCTAAATTAAAAGTTTCCATTCTTTTGACTAAGCTTGTTAAGAATAGCAACTATAAACACCATGTATCTAGAATATTGCAAATAGATTCTTTGTCTAGCATGGCGAATGCTGAGAATGATCATCCTGAACTCATTTTTGGTCCAGCCATAAAAGATCAGCCTCAAGATAGCGAAGTCCCTTCGTTTTATCTGAGTCTTATATTGCATGAGTATATTCTCCATAATGTTATGTTAGATTCTGGAGCTTCTCACAATTTGATGCCTAAAGCTATTATGGAAAAGTTGGGCCTGGATATCACTCGGAAATATCATGATTTGTACTCATTTGATTCTGGTAGAGTTCATTGCATTGGTCTCATCAAAGATTTGGTGGTTTCTTTAGATCAAATCCCAGCCAAAAATGTCTTGATGGATGTGGTAGTTGCTGATATACCACCACAATTTGTTATGCTCTTATTTAGATCGTGGGGAGCTAAACTCAAAGGCACTTTACAACTTGACTTCTCTTATGCTACAATCCCTATATTCGGTCAATTGAGGAAGTTGTATTCGGACAAGAAAATGAAGTATATGATCACTAGTAAAGAGAAACCTATGAATCATCCGATAAATGCTATACATACTGATTTAGAGTCTTTTGTTTTGTACTCTGATAGTGGATTGAATGATGTAGATATTCAGCTTGTAGAAGTAGATGATGTACCAGAAATTTCTGAGAATTTTAGAGTGGTTCTTAATCAAGAAAAAGAAAAAATAGAAATTTCTTCTGAGCAGCTTATGCAACAACAAAATATCAGTGAAGAGTAGAAAAATGAAGTAATCAGCGAAGGTAAGGTTGATAAAGAAACATAATTCCAACATCTAGAAGATGAAGTCGGCCTTTGGAGCATGGACTTCGATGGTGTTGTGGGTAAAGATGGTGTTGCTATTGGAATTTGGATTCGACGCCCTACTTTATAGCCTACCAAAGTCCCAAGTGATGTTAGAGTATGTTCCTATAAGTTAGCTTTTGATTTCTCTAATAATGAAGCGGAGTATGAGGTGTTGATTACAGGTAAATTTTTTTGAAGAAACTGGGTGCGAAAAGGATTTCTGTTTATGGTGATTAAGAGCTGGTGATTAAATGAGTAAAAAGAGAATATCAAGCAAAGAATCCATGGATGAGAGCCTACAGAAATGCAGTTCTTGATATTTTGAAGATGTTTCTGGAATACACCTTGATAGTGGTACCCAAGAGTCAAAACATCATTGTAGATTCACTCGCCACTGCAGCCAACGATTTTAAGATTCCAATGAATTCTAGAAAATAAATTTGAAATTCATGTCAAACATAGGCCTACTGTTCCTGATAATTTGAGGTATTGGCAAGTTTTTTGGGATGACAATGAAATTAATGCCTTTCTGTAGAATGAAGGAAAGTTTAAGAATGCTTTCATTGATGATGTTTGTGATTCCAATGAACAAGATATTGAGGTAAATCAGATGGAGGTTTTACAGGTAAAGGATACTATTATTCCTAGAGGTCTCATACCTTTAGAGGAGCTCTTTGATCAAGATGATGTGGCGAGAAAACCAACCTTGATTTCTATGGACAAAGGAGTTGAGGATGTAAATCTTGAAACAACCGACTAGGCCAAGCTTGTAAAGTTATCCAAAACATTGTCTCTCGAAGCAAAGGCTAAGTTTGTTAAGTTACTTTTTGAATTTTTTGATCTTTTTGCGTGGGGTTATTCAGATTTGAAATTTTATGACAAGAACATCATTCAGCATACTATTCCTATCAAGTTGGATCAAAAACCTTTTAGACAAAAGTTGAGAAGAATCAATCCAAAGCTGCTTCCATCCATCAAGAAAGAGGTAAATAGATTGTTTAAAGTTGTCATCATTGTTCCAATTAGTTTTTCTAATTGGATTTCAAATTTGGTCCCGGTACAAAAGAAGACTGGAGAGATAAGGTTGTGCACAGATTTCTGGAACCTCAACAAAGTGTCCTTAAAGGATAATTACCCTCTTCCTAAGGTGGACCATATTCTACAAAGAGTAGTTGGAGCATCACGGATGTCAATACTAGATGGCTACTCGGGCTATAATCAGATCTTGGTGCATGAAAGAGACCAAGACAAAACTGGCTTCACAAAACCATGGGGAACTTTTGATTATGCCAAGATGCCATTTGGTTTGAAGAATGTCGGAGCTACTTTTCAGTAGGTGATGGACATATCCTTTGCTAATGAGAAGGATGTTTTCTTGGTAGTCTATTTAGATGATTTGATTGTATTTTCTGGTTCTGATGATGAGCATTTGCACCACTTAAGGATAGTTTTTCAGAAATGTAGGAAGTTTGGGATTTCTCTAAACCCATAAAACAGTCTTTTTGCCATGGAAGAAGTTATACTCCTTGGTCATATAGTTTCTAAAGATGGTATTCACATTGATCCTTCAATGGTGGAGGCAATCCAACAAATAGAATTTTCGCACAAAAAAAAGGAGATTCAAGCTTTCAATGGTAAGATGAATTTCTTACACAGATTTATACTAAATTTGGCTGAGCATTTACATAAATTAACTAATATGTTGAAGAAGGACAACACTGTGAAATGGACCGAGGATGCCATGAAATTGTTCAACTTGGTAAAGTTTGCTTTGACCACAACCCCAGTTTTGATCAGTCTTGATTATACTCATGATTTTATTATATTTTCATTTGCATCTGAGCACACTATGGTTGCGGTGTTGATGCAAAAGAGAGATTAGATGGAGCAACCCATTTCTTTTTTCAGTAGGACTATTAGAGATGTTGCCTTGCATTACAATATCATTGAAAAAAAAGCTCTGCCTCTTATAAAAACATTCAAGGATTTCAGGGTATACATTCTTCATTCACATACCATAGCATATGTTCTTAACGTAGTCATCAAGGATGTTCTCGTGTAAACTGATCCGGAGGGAAGAAGAGGTAAGTGGATAGCAGCAATGTTGGAGCATGATCTTGAGATTAATCCTACCAAACTAATCAAAGGACAAGGCTTGGCAAAACTGATGGCTAAATCAAATTTTCATGCTCTAGACATAAATCACATTTCAGCAATGTTAGATGATGAAGATGGTGGCTCACTCATTCACGTACCAAAAATGTTTCTCAAATCACCTTGCTATTCTAATATAATTTATGTTCTTGAGCATCTTTTTCTGCCTCCTGGAAAGTCAAGAAGTAAAGGTAGATCACTAAAACTAAAGTCTGCAAAATTCTGCATTTTAAATAGTGCTCTCTATTGGAAAGATCCAAGAGGGGTTCTTCTTAATTGTTTGGTTGAAGATGAAGCTCAACAAGTGATGAATGATTTTCATAGAGGTGATTGTGGCGGTCATTTATTTTGGAAAACAATAGCTAACAAAGTGTTGAGAGCAGGATATTATTGGCCAACTTTTTTTTAGATTTGTATAAGAAAGTTATGAAGTGCCATGAATGCCAAGTTTTTCAAGGAAAACGGAAGTTGCTTCCTCTTCCTCTGAAGCCAGTTGAAGTAAATGCACCTTTCTAGCAGCGGGGACTTGATTTCATAGGAGAAATCCATCCTACATCATCAACACAAAACAAATGGATTTTGACAGCTACCGATCACTTCACCAAGTGGATTGAGGCCATTCCGACAAGGCAAGCCATAGACATGGTAATTATACAGTTTTTAGAATCTAATATCTTGTCTCATTTTGGTTGCCCTCACAAGATTATAACAGATAATGAAACAACATTTAAGTTAAAGAGGATGGTCGAGTTTTGCAACACGTACAATATTACATTGGGTCACTCCATGGCATACTACCCGTAGGGCAATGGATTGGCTGAGTCATCAAATAAATCCTTGGTGAACATTATCAAGAAAATGTTGGAGGCAAACAAGAAGAATGGGCATCAAAAGCTTGTTAATGCCTTGTGGGTCGGCTGAGTGGGCAGAAAGAAATCAATAGGTATGTCACCTTTTGAGTTGGTTTATGGTACTGATACGGTATTTCCCACATCACTTGCAGTACCATTCATGAGATTATTATAGGAAGTTGGTAGTGAAGAGGATGATATTAGAGAAAAATTAATAAAATGATTCACCTTCATCAAAAAAGGGAAGAGGTTTCCCAAAACACTTTCCGATTGCAAGAGAAGATAAAGAAAATTTATCATTGCAAAACAAAGGAAAAAAAGTTTTAGCTGGAAGATGTAGTGTTGCGATGGGATGCACAAAATGAAGAAAAAGGAAAGCATGGTAAGTTTGATAATCTATGGAAAGGACCGTATAAGATCTCAACCATTTTTTGGATTTTTGGGGCCTGAACCAGGTTCAGAAGTAATTTAGCCAAACAAATCCTGAAACTACTGGCCCTTTCGGCAACAGTCCACGGTGCGTAGACTGTGGTCTCAACCGAGGTAGTATGGGAGGGTGCTGGAACCAGGTTTCCGCACCCTAGGGATGTCTTGATGGAATCTAGGAATTTCGCAAACTAAACTTGCGTGCTTGTGCTACTTTGCGCAGCCGTTTGTCCTTCGCAGCTTGTGCGACTACTTCTGCACAGCTCTGTAAAGAGCATGAAGAGGTGTTGTCTAGATCCTTTATCCTTACTATGCTATTATTATAGATCTTAACTTAATTGTGTAGGCCCAATATTCTCATTAATCATTCAACATTCATAACAAGTGTGTGCAATCATAAAACTATAAAGAGATGCATAAATATAACAGAAGCATAAATGTACAATATTTTATAATCAACTTATCTTTTATTAATTCTCTATCCAAGTACAATCCCAACTCCGCCATGCGCATTTAGCTGTAGGGGTCTGCACACATAGCTGCGGACTCTACCAAGCCGCTACGTACTCAACTACAAAGCCTCTTCCTACTACTACAACCCAAGCCTCAAACTTACATACTCAAAGCTAATTCATCATGCAAAAGAACATATTATTTTTCAAAACTAAGACTGACTTTACACTTAGAGCCTTGCTCTATTTATACAATCCCATGGTCCACGGACCATGGGTAGGCCAACACACTTTACATTAAATTACATTATCTTAGGGTGAACAACCCTAGAATCTTGCACTTCGCATCCACATTTTGTGGGGTCTTTACATTACACTTAACCAAAATTTGGGCTTCAAGCCCCAAAAACCCGCTATGGGGGGATCCGTTGCCCAATAGGCGCCCAACACAATCATCGTGACTCGTCCTCGAGTCTCTTTGCTGGTGAGGAGATTTTTGCATGAAGTTGATCCAACTGTGCCTGTGCTACGCGAAGGTCCGTAACACACCATGATGCCATCCTCTGGATCTACTCCATCTCTGCTTCGGGATTATCTGCGTCTGACTTGATTCTCTATTTTGATGCCAGATTCTAGTACCTATGTTTATAGTCCCACACCTCTGTCTAGATTGTTGGGTCGCGAAGACTATGCTTTGGTCGGTTAGTTAGATAGCCAGCCCACCCATGTAGGGCTTCAGGTGACTACCATTTACTCTTCCTGGGAAGGCTTCTCCATTAAGTTTGGCTAGCTGGACCGCGCCTCCGTCTGTGACTTCTTTTCCCACATATGGTCCTAACCAATGCATTCTGAACTTCCCAGGACATTTTTTGAACCTGTTGTCATACAACGACACTAAATCATTTACCTTGAATGTGCGCAACTTGATATGGCGATTGTGCCAGGCTTTCTCACGTTGTTTCTGTACCTACTAATGGAATCCCACTAGAAACTGTTCTTCCTTGAGTTCTTCTAATTGCACAAGTCTCTCTTCCAAGGCTTCGAGGTCCGACATGCCTGTAATTGCTGCTATCCGCAAAATGGGTACGATGTATTCCATCAGCATGACTACTTCCGTGCCATAGACTAACCTGAAAGGTGTCTAAACCATCAATTTTTTGCACATGGTCTTGTATACCCATAATACGGTAGGTATGCACACGACCCAGTTGTTTCGCTACATGTTACATACTTTGGTCAGTGTAGTCTCCAAAATTTTGTTGAATGCTTCTACTGTCCCATGAGCTTGCGGATGGTACAGTGGACTTTGCTAATGATACACCTGGAATTCCTCAGTGAGTGTGCTGACAGTTTCATTCAGGAAGTGTGTCCCGCGGTCACTCACTAAAATTTTCAGGCAACCAAACCATGTTAATATGTTGTCGAACAAAACTTTCACTGCTATAGCAGCCATGCAGTCCTTAACTAGCTATGCTTTTGCCCATCGAGTCAGATATTCTGTCACAGTGATGATGTAGTGAGCACCCATCTTCCCTTAAGGTTTGATTGGTCCCACAAAATCGATTGCCCATTTTTCAAATGGTTGCAACATCATCTATGGATTGAGCGACATCTCATCCCTTCTTGATGGTTTCCTAGTCCTTTGACATATGTCACAGGCTCAATAGTGTGCTTTCGAATCTTGATGTTAGGTTGACCACCATAGTCCAGCGCGAAGAATCTTTTGTTCCATCGCACGTCTTGCATAGTGTCCTCCTGCACCCCCCCCCCATGTGCTTCTGCAAAGATCTACCCTTGTTCAAATTCAGGTACATATCTTCTCGATATCTCATCGTTTCCCATTCTATAGAGGTGCCCCATGATGACAGAAAAGTCCGCTATGCGCACCAACAATTCCTTCTTCTGCTGGACTAAATATTCCTTCGGCATAGTCCTTGCGGTTAAAAAATGGATTATATCTTCGAAGTGGTCATCCGCGACATGCACTGCAAAGAGTTATGCATCAGGTGATCCTTCTTCCAAATTTGTTGGATCCTCGCCTGTCTCAATTCGTGATAAGTGATTTGGTCTTGCATTTAGGCATCCCGGCTTTACGATGACCTCAAATTCATATTCTTGAAATAGTAACAACCATCTGCATATGTGCCCCCCCAACACAGGCTTGTTCACCAAGTATTTCAATGTGGAATGATCAGTATACATCTTAAAGTGTTTGCTGAGTAAATAGTGTCAGTATTTCTGGAGTGTGTATACCATTGCCAACCCTTTGGCTCAGTAGTAGAGTAGTTCTTTTTGGGTTTGGATAGTTGCTGACTCACGAAAGCAATCGGGTGATCCACACCTTCTGCACCTTCCTGTGTAAGTACAGCTCCCAGCACAATACACGATGCATCAACATGTACATGAAATTCTACATCCCATTTAAGGAAGACCAGGACGGGAGCATATGCCATTTTCTCCTTGAGAAAATCCGAACTTTTCTACAATCATCATTCCAACAATATGTAGCGTCCTTTTTCAATAGTTTTTCCATTGGAACTGTTATTTGTGCATAGCTCTTAATAAACTTTCTATGGTAACTAGTGTGCCCCAATGTAGCGCGTAGTTGTTTGACACTTCACGGTGCTTCCAGATTAAGAATAACAACAATCTTCGTAGGATCCACCATCAGGCCTTGTTTGCAGACCACATGGCCAAGCAGATTTCCAAAGGGGACGAGGAAGGTGCATTTCTTAAGATTCAGTGCAATATGGTGCCATCAACAAGTATCCAGCATCAAACGTAAGCTCGCTATATGGTGTTTAACTAACCCAAATACAGTCCAATCGTCCAGGTAGACCTCCAAGAACTTGTGGATGTATTCCTTGAACGCAACCACCACTACACGTGAAAATATTGCTAGCACATTCTTTAGTCCGAAGGGCATAATAGTGTATTGAAAACAGCCTCATTCGGTTGCGAAGGTTGTCTTGCTCCTATCTTCTGGCGCGATCTTGGTCTGATGGTACCCCAAGAATCCATCCATGAATGAGTAAGCTTCCTGACTATCAACATTCTCCAATACTTCATCTGTAAATGGTGTCGGGAATGGATCATGAATGCTGGCATCATTAAGCTTCCTGAGGTCCACACATACTCTAATTTTTCCCTTGTGTTTTTTCTCCTGTACTACCATGGGACTCACCCAGTCAGATTCTTCCACTAGTTCAATAATTCTAGCTACGAGCATTTTGTCTAATTCCTCACGAACCTTTTATTTATACTTTGGATTCAAGTGGTAAGGTCATTTCTTAACTAGCTTTGCATCTGGTTTCAGGGTGATCCTCATCATCCCTAAGTCGCCAATGATCCCCTTTAAGTCCATGATTTTGGTCGGGAATAAATCTTGATATTCATGGAGTAACTCGGTGACCTTATCTATGATAGCATCATCCCAATAGTCTCCAAGTATCACATACTTTGGCTCCGCGATTTTGGTCGGGAACAAATCTTGATATTCACGGAGTAACTCAGTGACCTTATCTATCATAGCATCGTCCCAATTGTCTCCAAGTATCCCATACTTTGGCTCTGAGTCTGTACCAATGTTTACCTACCTTGTTTTTAGAGGCACAGTGATGTCAGGATCCTCAATTGATGGTCCTCGAACTTCACGACACCCTTTAGTCTCTAGAATATTAATATTTCAGGGGTCATCATCATCCTCTTCTACTTGCACGTTATAAAATTCTAAGGAACTGCTTAATTGGGTTGCCCATGCTGGTTGAAGCACTTCCAGTGGTTCCTATGGTATTTTGAAGATGGCGGCTTTTACGGCTTGTAGTGCGTCGTCAACAGTATCCGACCATCAGTCTTCAAATGTGAATGTTAACAAAAATCCCTCGCGCAAGACATCCCATTCGCCCATACCATGTCGGAGTTCCGTCTTAGAATACTAATTCATGGGTATGGCATCCAAGGTATGGTAGAATAAGTGGACCCATTCAGGCTGAGGTTCTTCCCCATAGGCCTCGGTCCATTTTTCGAGGTGCATGCGCGGGTCATCTCGTCCATCATATTTATCTTCTATCTATAGTTACTATTTCCCAAATCGTAGGTGCATCATCCTTCTACATCTATGTCTATTCTCAAAATTTCCTTGATGTGTTCCCCACTAGCACACAGGTGTTGTGCATAATGCCCACTTCAATGCACCAAACCACAGTTGTTCTGGTACTGGGCTTTCAAACTTTTTCAAGAATTCATCCACCGTTGTCAATCCATCATATGTTGGTAGATCTTGGACCTGGGTTGTTACGCAATGCAGTAATCTAACCATCATGTTGCAATTCAGCGTTGTCACTTCGTTCAGTCGATTGTGCCAGCATTTGTCTTCTTCGTCTGAGTCTGTGGTGCAAGAACTAAGATGCTCCCATGATATTCTTCCATTTGCAGTCAGATTCACCCAATCCTAATCTCGCGCAGTTATCTTGTAGATACAAACCAGCTCATTGTCACGCACGGGTTTAGTGTAGCGCGCTCCTTCGACTGGATCTAGCGAAACTACTACACATAGGGACTTTTTTCTCAAATACCATCTTTCGCTTCTTCAGGTTAATGACTGCATTCATATCAGTGGCCCAATCTACTCCTAGCAATGCTGGATAAGGGTTGTTGTCATCGACAATCTATATTACTTCAAAGTCCGTTTGTGTGCTCGCACCTTTGATATTGATTGTTACCCCTTGCAACCTCCCCATGGGAAAAATATTTTGTTGGTTCGCCATTCATAAATGAATAGGGGACTACTGCAACATGGGCCTACCCATGCGTTCTCATGTTTCCTTTGGTAACACATTCCCATTCGATCCCAGATCTAGGATAACCTAATCCATCTCATATTCGTTGATATGCCCTGTCAATCTCATTTCCCTCCCAATGCACAATGTATGTTTCCCCAATTTCTTGACTATGCATAGTTCCCTTGAACTCGCACACCTAGTGATAAACTCCTGTAGTCCCTTAACTACCTTATTGTCGCACAGCAGTTTCATGCATGTCTCCAAAAAGGTAGTAAGCATAGAAGGATCCTTTCCTGGCTCTGGTTGATCCTTACTACCTGAAGTAGAGGCCTCTGTGAAGCTCTTCTTAGCTTCCATGAATGTCTCCTTTGTGCTTTCTAGGTCAAACTCAGGTTCCTTTGTAGGAGCCTTGTGAATCCATGTATCTTCCTCAGGCTACCTCCCCTTATCCTCTGTTGTGGTCACACCGCTTCTGAGCATCATGTTCACATTTGGGTCTTCTTTGCATGGTTCAGACCTCATCATTTGGATATTCTGAGTCAGAGGAGGCTGGAGTACCCCTTTCCTGCACATATGTGTGATCAACGTAGGACAATCTACTGCTTCATGATTGAACTGGGCACAGTATGAGTAGGATATTCTCGTCGGATTGGTACAATCGTGGGTGTAGTGCCTTGGTCCTCCACAATTGTAACAAATTAACTATCTACAGCCCTTTCTTGGCCCCATTCCTCCTCGTCCTCAACCTTGCCCTTGAAATCCAGCGTGTGCCATCCCCATAGCTGGGTCAAGGCCTCGCGTTTCTGTCTGCATTCGCTAGGCTGGGGTTCGCTCGATTATTAACTCGTAGCTGCGACAAGTGCGCTTGTCATGGCCTACTGACCTGCAGAAATTACAAAAAAACTGTTGTGGAGACTATGTATACTTCTGCAACAAATGACAATTATCCATTGTGTTCTTTCCTCCTATCTGACAGATCGCACAACATAATAGGGGTGTCACACTCGGCCTTGCCTCTGCCTCTAGTCTCAATGGAGTTGGCCCCCCACCTGCTAAGTAGTTCGCGAATACTGGATAGCGATCTTTGTCATGGCCCTAGCCTTTGCATTTTACGCACCATACTTCCTCATGCGCCTCTGGTTGTGGTGCCCTATCCTGCTTCAAGCTCTGCATTTCCAAGCAGAGATTTTGTAGTTGCACGTGGATTTGTTGAACTCCCAACCCCAGATCTTGTATCGATGTCTTATGCAATCTCATCGACATTTCCAACACTTCCACCTGGGTAGAAAGTTTTTGTTGTGATAGCGTCATCATCAGGTGTGGTGTCAGAGAGGCCACAAACCATGTGCAGTGTTGTGCATCTGTGAGCATCATATTAGCCTCATAGGTCGTACTCTTCATTCATTGATCCAGATCCCAGGAGGTCTCGCTTGGAATCATCACGATCTCCTTAAACTCGATGATGGACCGTGTCTCTGATTTAGGTCGGCTAAATTCTCTATTCAACGCATTTTGGATCTCTGCTATTCCTGCATTTGGGTGATCATCAGAGTGCTTGATATACCATGTCAACGCAGGATCTGTAGCATGCTCACCAATGTAGCCTTCTTAATGTTGTCATCAGTGACCCCTTGTTCTCCCCACACTGCTCTTATGACGAACTAGAACTGGTCCAAATCCTCATTCCCTACTCCTCTGAATACGGGTAGCTTGATCGGGCTTGCCATGCTGAATTGCGGGTTTGGCAGAGGTGGAGTGGGTGGAGATGGGGGTGAAGAGAGTGAAACTGGTGGTGGCATGGGTGAAGGTGGTAATCGCAGAATGTGCTGCCTTATTAAACTGACCGCACTTCTCGGAGAGACCCGAGCAAGCTCCTCCTCACTCTCTCGCGAAGGTGAAATTAAGGGACTGTTTCCTAATCCCCACTACCTTTATAGATATTTCTGCTCCGCGCCATTCCAAACATTAATGTATTCGCATAACCCATTTTTCACATAACAACATCTTAATCCAGGTATTCAAAGATTTAATGTACTTACCTTATTTTTCATAGCATGGTTGTGTCTATCGCGAAATCAATGATGAATCTTTTTGTCTAACCACCATTCAATTTTCTTCTTTGTTGGGTTTCAGTGTCACGACATCAGAAATTCCTTAGGTAGATCCCGGTCCTGACAACAGAACCATTTGTTGGCTTGTTGGGGCCTGACCTAGGTTCAGAAGTGATTTAGCCAAACAAATCCCGAAACTACCGGCCCTTTCGGCAACAGCCCGTGGTGTGCGTACTGAGGTCTCATCCAAGGTAGTAAGAGAGGGTGTTGGAACTAGTTTTTTTCACCCTAGGGATGTCTGGATGGAATCTAGGAAGTTCGCGAACTGAACCTGAACACTTGTGCTGCTCCGCGTAACTATTTGTCTTTTGCAGCTTGTACGACTACTTCCGCAGAGATCTGTAAAGAGCGCAAAGAGGTGTTGTCTAGATCCCTTATCCTTACTGTGATATTATTACAGATCTTAGCTTAATTGTGTAGGCCCAATATTCTCATTAATCATTCAACATTTATAACAAGTGCGCGCAATCATAAAACTGTAAAGAGATGCATAAATTTAACAGAAGCATAAATGCACAATATTTTAGAATCAACTTATCTTTTATTAATTCTCTGTCCAAGTACAATCCCAACTCCACCCTAGGCACTTAGCTGCATGGATCTGCACACACAGTTGCGGACTCTACCAGACCTCTGTGCACTTAGCTACAGAACCTCTTCCTACTACTACAACCCAAGCCTTGAACTTACAAACTCAGAGCTAATTCATCATCCAAAAGAACATATTATTTCTCAAAACTAAGATTGACTTTACACTTAGAGCCTCACTCTATTTATAAAATCCTATGGTCCACAGACCATGGGTAGGCCGACACACGTTACATTAAATTACATTATCTTAGGGTGGACAACCCTAGACTCTTGCACTCCGCGCTTGCATTTCGTGGGGTATTTACATTACACTTAACCAAAATGCGGGCTTCAAGCCCCAAAAACCTGCTATGAGGGGATCCGTTGCCCAACACCTATAGAGGACTATATGCATTTTTGTTAAAGGAAATGGATGGTCAAGAGTGCTTAGGAGGACCAATGAATAGTAGGCTAAGGCAGGCTCTTAAGGGAAAAAAAGAGGAGGATAGGCTTAGGTTGCTTGTTGAAGCTTCCTTGGCTCATCAAGATGTTTGATTATGGTGCTACTCACCAATTTTGGTTAGGTTTGGAGGAGATTTTGTTTTTTGCAAATTTTGGAAATTGCACACACAAAAAATCTAGCTCAACGCAGAGCACCACTGGCGCTGTGCTTTTCCTAGGGGCACCTAATGGACAAATGGCTTGAATTTTTGGATTCAAAGTGATGAGTACATGCACCCTATGGATTTGCTAATTGTTTGGGGAAGAACTGGTCCACCAAAAGGTCAAAAAAACACCCTAAAAATGACCTTTCTGAGACTTTTTGGACACACAAAAGTAATATTGGGAGGATCAACTTTTGAAGGGTCAAATGAGCTTCAAATGAAGAAATTCTAGGTGTTGTGGAAATTAGACTTGAAGAGCTTGCCAATAAGCTATTGTTAGGGTCCCACCCTAACCCCCTTATTTATGTAATGGGATCACGTCATAATCAAGAGTCAATAAAGCCCATATTAATAATTGTAAGTGGTTATTCCGCAATTAATAACGGAACCACAGTTAGTTGCAAATGGGCCGTAGTATTAGATAGATGGTATTATTAATACCACCGTATTGGCCCATGGTATTGCATGTATGAGTCATATATAAAGGATAGAGACTCCCTGCGAGGAGCATCGTGTCTTATTTTGTAATCGAGCTCTACTCTATTGGAGGTTGCCCCCTCGAAGAGGCAAGTGAACATTACTCTTTGAATAATAAAATCATTGCTATTCTGTGTTTTGGGTATCTTTCTTTGCATATTCTGTATTTGGGTATCATTTGCAGGTTAAGAGCATAACAGCTATCATGAGCTCAATTTGGATTCCGGGAAGGCCTCCAAAAGGGACCTGAAAGTGCACTGTGCGTTGGACCAGTGCCCTAGTCGTCCACAATTGTAACAAATTAACTGTATGCAACCCTTTCCTGGCCCCATTCCTCCTCGTCCTCAACCTTACTGCTGAAATCCGATGTCCGCCATCCCCGTAGCTGGGTCAAGGCCTCGCATTTCTATCTGCATTCTATAGGCTGGGGTCCACTCGATTATTAACTCGTAGCTGCAACAAGTGTACTCGTTGTGACCTACCGACCAGTAGAAATTACGAAACAACTATTGTGGAGTCTGTGTATACTTCTGCAACAAATGAAAATTATCCGTTGTGTGCTTTCCTCCTATCTAATAGATCGCGCAACATAATGTGGGTGTCGCACTCGACCCTGCCTGTGCCTCCGGTCTCAATGGAATTGGCCCCCTAACTGCCAAGTAATTCACAAATATTGGATAGTGGTCTTTGTCATGGCCCTGGCCTTTGCATTTTAAGCACCATACTTCCTCGTGCACTTCTAGATACGGTGCCCTATCCTGCTTCAAGCTCTGCATCTCCAAGTAGAGATTTTGTAGTTGCACGTGGATTTGTTGAAATTCCAACCTCAGATCTTGTATCGATGTATCATGCAATCTCATCGCCATTTCCAACGCTTTGGCCTGGGTAGAAAGTTTCTATTGTGATAGCGTCGTCATCAGGTATGGTGTCAGAGAGGCCACAAACCATGCACAGTGTTGTGCATCTATGAGCGTCATATTAGCCTCGCAGATCGTACTCTTCAGTCGTTGATCTAGATCCGAGGGGGTCTCACTTGGAAGCATCATGATCTCCTTAAACCCGATGATGGACCATGTCTTTGATTTTGGTCGGCTAAATTCTCTGTTCAACGCATTTTAGATCTCTGTTATTCCTGCATTTGGGTGATCATTAGAGTGCTTGATATACCATGTCAACGCGCAATCCTGTAGCATGCTCACCAATGTAGCCTTCTTAATGTTGTCATCAGTGACCCCTTGTGCTCCCCACACTGCTCTTATGATAAACTAGAACTAGTCTGGAACCTCATTCTCTACTCCTCTAAATACGGGTAGCTTGATCGCGCTCGCCATGCTGAACTGCGGGTTTGGTGGAGGTGGAGTGGGTGGAGATGGGGATGAAGATGGTGAAACTAGTGGTGGCGTGGGTGGAGGTGGTAATTGCAGAATGTGCTGCCTTATCAAACTGACCGCACTTCTCGGAGAGACCCAAGCGAGCTCCTCCTCGCTCTCTTGCGAAGGTGAAATTAAGGGATTGTTTCCTAATTCCCCACTACCTTTGTAGATATTTTCACTTCGCGTCAATCCAAACATTAATGTATTCACATAACCCATTTCTCACATAACAACATCTTAATCTAGGTATTCAGAGATTTAATGTACTTACCTCACGGTCCCTTGAGAAAATGTTGTTCTTCTCTGTTGTAGCTCATGGTTGTGTTTATCGCGAAATCAGTGACAAATATTTTTTTCCAACCACTCTTCAATTTCCTTCTTTGTTGGGTTCTAGTGTCATGACATCAGACATTCCTTAGGTAGATCCTAGTCCTGACAACAAAACCATTTGTTGGCTTGTTGGGGCCTGACCCAGGTTCAAAAGTGATTTAGCTAAACAAATCCTGAAACTACTGGCCCTTTGGGCAACAATCTGTGGTGTGCAGATTGAGGTCTCATCCAAGGTAGTATGGGAGGGTGCTAGAACTAGGTTTCTACACCCTAGGTATGTCTTGATGGAATCTAGGAAGTTCGCGAACTGAACCTGCATGCTTGTGCTGCTCCGCGCAGCTATTTGTCGTTCGTAGCTTGTACGACTGCTTCCGTGCAGATCTGTAAAGAGCGCGAAGAGTTGTTGTCTAGATCCTTTATCCTTACTGTGCTATTATTATAGATCTTAACTTAATTGTGTAGGCCCAATATTCTCATTAATCATTCAACATTTATTACAAGTGCGCGCAATCATAAAACTGTAAAGAGATGCATAAATATAACAGAAGCATAAATGCACAATATTTTAGAATCAGCTTATTTTTTATTAATTGTCTGTCCAAGTACAATCCCAACTCCGCCCTGTGCATTTAGCTATAGGGGTCCGCACACACAGCTGCGGACTCTACCAAGCCTCTGCGTACTCAGCTACAAAGCCTCTTCCTACTACTACAACCCAAGCCTCATACTTACAGACTCAGAGCTAATTCATCATCCAAAAGAACATATTATTTCTCAAAACTAAGACTGACTTTACACTTAGAGCCTTGCTCTATTTATACAATCCCATGGTCCACGGACCATGGGTAGGTCAACACACTTTACATTAAATTACATTATCTTAGGGCGGACAACCCTAGACTCTTGCACTCTGTGCTCGCATTTCGCGGGGTATTTACATTACACTTAACCAAAATTCGGGCTTCAAGCCCCAAAAACCCTCTATGGAGGGATCCGCTGTCCAACACCTATAGAGGACAAAATGCATTTTTTTTAAAGGAAATGGATGGTCAAGAGTGCTCAGGAGGACCAGTGAATGTTAGGCTAAGGCGGGCTCTTATGGGAAAAAAAAGAGGAGGATAGGCTTAGGTTTCTTGTTGAAGCTTCCTTGGCTCATCAAGATGCTTGATTATGGTGTTTCTCACCAGTTTTGGTTAGGTTTGGAGGAGATTTTGTTTTTTGCAAATTTTGGAAATTGCACACACAGAAAATATGGCTCAACGCATAGCACCATCAGCGTTGCGCTTTTGCTAGGAGCACCCATTGGACAAATGGCTTGAATGTTTGGATTCAAAGTGATGAGTACATGCACCCTTTGGGTTTTCTAAGTTTTTGGGGCAAAGCTAGTCCACCAAAAGGTAAAAAAAAAAAACCCTAAAAATGACCTTTCTGCCACTTTTTGGACACACAGAAGCAATATTGGGAGAATCCACTTTTGAAGGGTCAACTGAGCATCAAATGACGAAATTCTATGTGTTTTGGAAATTAGACTTGGAGAAATTTACAATGAGCTATCATGAGCTCAATTTGGATTCCGGGAAGGCCTCCAAAAGGGACATGAAAGTGGCACTGTGCGTTGGACTAGTGGCATTGCGCATAGGACAAATTTTGCATAGGATGGCCATTTTTCTGTGTTTTGACTATGTTCATGGATTTTCTCTCATGGAGGATGTTTTATTGATGTAAATTATGACTTGACTTGTAAATATTATGGATACTTAGTAGTAGAGGGTAGATTCAATAGATTAAGATTAAAAGACAGTTTGAGCACAAATGAATCAATTTTCTCACTTTTAGAGGCAAGTTGTTAGGATGCCTATATTCTAGTTTCTTGTTTAGTGTTGGTTAGATTAGCTCCTCATCTTAGGGATTCGACCCCTGAGGATGGGAGGAGGTTGAAGCAATGCCTATGTCTTCTTCTTCTTTCTCATTGTAATGGGTTGGACTCAGCTAGATGCTTATGCCTTGATTGTACATCATTTGTAGCAGTTTAGCAGGAGATTAATAAAAATTGTAGCTATTTCTTTGGGATCCATGTGGTATGGAGTTTATTTCAGTTTCTTCTCTTGTGATCATATGTTAACATGTTTTGTGTACTTCATTATTCATTTCGTTGCTTCTAAGTGAATGTTTTCAAGTTGATAGGCAGAATTCATAACATCACTACTCTGCTTTGGGGAAATATTCACCATTATATGTTTTCTACAGTTTATGAAGGATCCATGGTAATCACATGCTCTTCCTAGCTTCTCACTAGTCTTAAAACACCTCACCCATCAAGCCCTAGAGTACTAAACCTTATGCCTACGTTGCCCCATTGAACACCCTACAATTTTGACCTAATTCCCTAGCCCTAACCATCTGGTTCCTCCTGATCCAACAAAACCCCTTCAAAGTCAAAATAAACCTTGTGCCACTACACCTAGCCTAATATCCTTTTCCTAATCTAGCCATCTTGGTTGAGATCCTTATGGAGAGAGCCCTCTCCTGGCCTAGTAGGGTTAGCTACTTGTCTAAGCATGGTTTGTGGTTACCCTGGCATTGCCTTCTTTTAGCCTGAGGCTCAATCTAGGTGATAACAATACCTCTGACATGCCTGTTAAGGTTTTCCCCCTCACCTTACTCTACTTGACTGAGCTGACAAGGGTTAACCCAAAAACAACCGACTAGAGTAGGTGACACTAGTTATCGTGCAAGCGTTGTGTTTTCACCAAGGTTCACTTCGAAAAGTATGTATTTTCCATCGAAGTATCATGGAATAAAAGTAACAAGTTCTTCATACACAGGAAAGATGATAGATAACCAAGTAGTGATAGTTGTACAAGGCCTCTTGTACTTTACCCATCTTGCTCCAAGAGTCATACATGGTTTCATGTGAAACTAACCTACGAACAAAACAAGAAAACAAACAACAAAGCAAAGCACAAGCATAAGTGAAAGCGAAAGAAAAGCCAGTAAGAAAACGAGCAAGAAAAAAAACAAACAAACAAAGCAGGTAAGAAAACAAGCATGCAAGCAAACAGACTAATAGAAAACACTACTCTGACTCCTAAGCTAATGGTGCATGGGCCTAATCATGTGAAGTGATATTTCCAATGCAGCCACCACTGCATTGGTTGGCCCATGTTGGTGAAGGCTTGGTCCACGAGCAACCTAGTTGTGTGAACCAGCAAGCAAGAATGATATAACAATGAAGACAAACACACTTAGTGTTTCAAAGTTCCCACGGGATATAAGTGAGTGGAAGTGCATGACGAGTAGTCTGTGGACTTATCATGGTGATGTATGGAACTGCGTGCAACTTTGAAGCATATGCACACTCTTGATTGTGACATGCAACAAAATGAAAGAAACAAAGATAACTTGTGTCTTGCACGTGTGCTTGAAATGTAAGATTCCTCCAATGCATGAGCTATGGGATCATGTAGTTCGAGTGGAGGAAGAATGATCTCTGTGTGAGATTGATCTTTAATGCATACAGATGAGTGATGAGGAGCCTTCGGTGATTGACCAGTTTCTTGATTGGAAGTGAGACTATCCCCAAGAGAGTGAGGGCCTGACATAATCATCAGCTCGGGCTGAAGTGCCTAGACATTCTTGGGTGTTTCGACTTCATCATCCGATAGAACATCATAAAATGGTGGCTTTGAAAGATCAACTGTGATAGAGTCATGATCATGATCGAATATGGAAGTAAATGGATCACATCAACCACAATCAGAAAAAATCATTGATTTCATTGGCATCCTCATGATCTGATGAATCAAATAGAGGGGTATATGAGAAGCAAACAAATTCATCCTCTGTGTTTCCGGATAAGGCAGATGAAAGAACGAGTGAATTTTCACTGAATAACTTATCCTCAGTATTGTCAAGTCATGGAAGAACATTTGATGTGTCCTATGAGTGATCAACAATGGGTGCATCCATGCATGAAGATACACATGTGAAGTCATGGATGGTAGGTTCACCAAAGATGTCATGGAAGAATGGAGTAGGCTCAAACGAAAGGGAGTCATCCTTCGTCAAATGTTGATGCTCAAGCTCCCACTCATATTGTTCATGAATGACAATGCATGTTGGTTGTGCAACACCATGTCAGTGGCTTGTTCCTCGTTCACAACAAGTGTATGGTCCAGAATGGAAGAACACAAGACAATATCATTTGGAGGAACAGTCAAGTATGAAGACAAAGGTTGTGGAAAAAGATGCATATGACAATTCAATGGACTCACAACCAAATCTGTGTGAAAATTAAGCGAAGTGATGTTGGGAGGATGTGAAAGCTGAAAAGTTGTGTGAGCATGATCCTCAACATCACTCAGCAGTGGTGGAGCTATTTGATGAGGGGATGGTGGATGTTGGGTCAAGAAAAAGGTATATTTTCTCCCCAGTAATCGCTTTATTTTGTATTTATCCTTACACGATTATCTTTGTTTATGAATTGAAATAAAGGAAATTATAGTTAAAGTAGGATGAAAGCACTTGGTAACAAATTAGATAAATCTAGCATGGGAAACTAACTTTTTACTATCCTTGCATGTAGAGGATGAAGATTGGTCAATAGTCATTCACTTGACAAAGCAGCACCAAGCTGTAAAAGGGAAATACAACATTTGAAGCAGGCAAGGCAGCAAAAGACTAGGCAGACCAATACTATTTCATGATAGATTTAGATTATGTATTGTGAAATCCTCAGGATCCCTTGATCCTAAGGATTCAATTTTATCTAGTTCACTCTTTTACTATTATATAAGGTTGAAAGGCAAATAGAATTTAGGGTAGACTTATGTAATTTATAATTATTCTTTTTTAGACATATACTACTGTTACCTTAGTGATGTTGTAATTTGGTTACTTATATTAATGAAAGACTGCGTTTGATCTTCACTTATATTCTGAGTATTCCTTAGCAGAGGCTTCTAGTGACTCTGGGCCTGGTCAAGAAATGTTCTACTACTTTCTTGTGTTATAATCTTTCCATTTGAATCTTTATTGATCACTAATGTTCAGTTAATATTATTTCACTTATTGTGAGGATTGATGATTCCACTTCATATTGTTGTTCATTTCGATTCATACTTAGTCATGTGATGTATCCAAGTAATGCTTTGATTTGATTGGTTATATTAGTTTCAGAAGTAGATTGTTGTTTATTCTGAGTCATAATATCATAGATCTTAGAAATAGTGTTAATTGATTTCCATAATTTGCTTACAGAGAACAGTTGTTGTTTAGAAATCATTTATCGTATTTGCTTGATTGTCATTCAATTAAGAATTCTCGTTCAATCGAGATTGTCACTCAATTGAGAATTGTCGTTCAATCGAGATTTTCGTTCAATTAGGATTTGTTGTTCAGTTCTGATTGGTTATAGATTAACATTGCTATTCAATTGTTACAGTTCTCTTTGTTGATTGAGTGAGTTAGTTTTAATTCTATTTGAAGATTTCCAAGAGTGATTCTTTGCATTCACATTCAGATTCATTAGATTTTCGAATAAGTAGACAAAATTTAATAATGTGTCAAGAGTTCTTTCAGATTCATTTCTTCCTTAGTTATTTCTTTAATAGTTGTGTGAATTGAGTTGAAGAGATAGTTATTAGTGACTGAAAAAATTTACCTTTATCTAACCTCTGAATTCACTGCATATATTGTGCTGACACTCTTGAGATAAAAAGACTTACCTTGGTTTGATAATTAATGTGGGAATTAAGATTGCTTGAAAAAAGACATCTTATTGCACCAACGTTTTCGCGTTGTTGCTGGGGAGAGTGTTTCAAGTGATTTCCTTTTATATTTCTATGAAAGAATTGGGTTTTAAAAATGGAAGGTAAGAACCTGCGTACCTAACAAGTAAAGTTCTTGCTTACCAGCCCACCTTTGAGAAAAATCTTAGAGGTTAGATAGGAATTGGTTTTTACGAATGACTAGGAATAGGAAGATAGAAAAAGAGCAGAACCCCTCGCCTAAATCCGCAAAACCAAAAGGATTGTTGAACCTTGGGAGAACAACCTTTATAGACAAAATCATAAGAAAAGTAGAGTCTCAAGTGTTGGTAGGATTCCAGGCAGTGCCTGGAAAAAGTTCTACTGTCATCCCTCAAGCAACAGGCTCACCATCTGCAGCTTACGCTGAGATTCAAAGCCAAGTTGGAGGATCAGAATAGAGTCTTCAAGCTACAATAAGTTTACATTTTGATCCTCTAAAATAGGGAAAATCTTGTAACTTAAGAGAAGGAGAAAGAGAAACCAATGGGACTGCTAAGGCAGAACCACAGTTGTTTGAATAGGGATCTCCTGTGATCCTAGATATAGGTAGTGTTGCAAAGCCAAACTCGGGTTGCTAATCCTCTGCTTACTCAAAAATCACCCCATGAAATCCCCGAAGATTATTTGAACATCTTTGACCAAATGGCAGATTAGCCACTTCAAGGTCAAACCTTGACATTAGAATACCCCATAGTCGACCAAGTGGCCAATGCCCCAAGAAGGCTATTCCTTTACAGAGTATCCCAACTTTCCATGGGATGATCACAAAGGATCTCGATGCTTTCCTGTTTTAGTTTGGCGTCCTCTGTAGAGGGTATGACTACACCAATGACCCCCAAAATCTAAATATGTTCCCTTCTACTCTGAAAGGAGTAGCCTTAATATGGTTCATGGGTTTGGGTGGGGAACTATTAATTCTTGGGATGAGATGAAAACCTCCTACCTCAAAAGATACTAGGACTTTTGTAAGACTAGGGAAATGAAAGATGAAATTTTTGAGATGACTACAAAAGATAATGAAACACTAGAAGAATATGTAGAACGGTTTAATCATAATTTGTAGAGGTCTCCACACATTGCCTTACTGAAAGAAGTCCTAAGAACTATCTTAATTAAAGGAATGGAAGAGGAATGGGTAGAAACTATAAATTTAATGGGAAAAGGAGATATTTCTCAGGAAGATTATGATGAAATCATTTGCTTGTGTATCAGATTTTCGCGAGGAAGCACATGTATAAGAATAGGAAGTTGAGATCCCATGAGAAGGGGAAGCAAACCACATAGTGGGGGTGTAACACAGATGGAAATTGGTAACCTCTTGGAAGATTTTAAGACGGACATCCTGGGCACTCTCACAATGCAGATGGATGTCTTATAGGCTAAACAAAAACAAGCCTTAGTAGAACAAAACTTGTCCATCTTCTATCCACGTTGTTGAAAGAAGCATAGCCAATGGGAATGCCCATTAGACATGGTGCAAACATGTGCTATCTGTACTAAAGAGCATGCCACTGAACAATGTCCATCATTGTTAGGGCTGAAAGAAGTATTCAAGGAAGCAGAAGAAGAAACAGAGTTGGTATATCGGATGAACCAGCATTGATAGTGGTAGACTAAACCTACAGGTATGTCACAATACACATCCCAGTTCTTTCCTTCTTCACAGTTTAATCAACAATAGAACCTTGGGACAGCATGGAAAGGCCAATCACCCTATACAAATTCACAAACCTAGCCATTCCAAATGACATCCTAGCCAGTGCAATCTTTTTTGGGTAATGGTTGGCCAAAATCTCCTTTTACTCCTGTTTGGCAATGCAATCCCTATCAATCCCATTGGCCTGCCTCCACCTCTCAAAATCCGAATTGGCCTACAAATTGGAAACGACCTCTAAGGATATCTAACGCACCTATGGGGGAAGGTCCTTAGCCTCAACCTGCACTATCAGCACCTTATACATTACAACAAAATCAGCAACCTCTTTTGCGGCCTCAATTGCTAGCTCAACCAAATCCAAATCCTAATAACAGATCGGTCCAGTTGGTGTAGATTATTGAAAGCTCAGATTATGAGGTTGTCCAGAAAGAATGTAATGAATGTAGATTGAGGTCAGGCCATATCATCAGCCCTGAGGAAAACAAGGATCAGACTCTAATCGAAATTGAAACCCCACTTGTACATACACCACCACCTGTAATTAATACCTAACTAAAACAAGGAGTCAAGAAAAATCAACATGAAGACCCTGGAAAACTTACAGTCACTTCTCCCCCATTCCCTGAAAGATTAACGATACCCAAAACTATTGTTTATCCAACTTTTGATCTTGTAGGGGAACTAAAAAATATTTGTATTAAAATCCCTCTCCTCCAGGCCATTCAAGACATACCCATCTATGCTAAAACAATTAAAGAGATATGTGTAAAGAAGCCTGCGAGGAAAGCAAAAACCTCACCCACAATTCACTTTGTAGGGACTTTATCTGTTTTACTCTTGGGAGGGGAAACTCCAATAAAGTATGAAGATCCTGGAAATCCCATAGTGACAGTTCAGATATATGGTCGTTCTTTTCCCAATACTCTAGTTGATTTGGGTGCAGCCATTAATATTTTAACAACATAAACTTGTCAAGCACTTGGTATTACAGCCTTGGAACCAACCACCACTTTATTAGAACTTGTTGATCATTCGGTGGTAAGGCCAGAAGGAACCTTATAGGATATCATAGTTTTTGTTGACTCTTGGGAATATCCAGTAGATTTTCTTGTCATAAACCCAAAGAGTAGATTAGATGGGCAACCTTTGATTCTGGGCCAACCTTGGCTTACAACAGCTGATGCTTATATTGGCTGCTAAGAAGGCAACATGATTATTGCAAAGGGGGATGCTGTAAAAAATATTTTGTTGTATCCTCCTGCCAAGCCGAGTCTACCCATTGTAAAAATATGTAAACAACCACCAACGTACCTAGAGGAAAGCATTCATTCACCACTCACAGTAGCAGAGATGCTGGAATTTAAATATCAGACTAAAGACGACATTATGAATAACTTTATAAATCAGCCTGCTAATGTGAGAAATGTAAAGTGTCAAATGCTGAAAGCAATCATGGATAATGAAGCCATGGAGGATCAGTAGAAGGATATCAATGATCAGCCTATTCAGACGACTATTGTTCATAACAACAAACTGGTAGAGATTGAACCTAACAAAATTCTAAATATAAATGATGGTCTAGATAGAAATCAACAACAAAAGCTCATACAGGTCCTATAGAAATATAAAGGGGCTTTTACATGGGACTATCTTGATATGAAAGGAATAGACCCACAATGATGTACACACCACATCCATAATGAGAAGGATGCTCGACCCATCTGGCAGCCTCAACGGAGATTGAATACACATCTCAAGGACATTGTGAGAGAATAATTACAGACGTTGTTGGATGTGAACTTTATTTATCCTATCTCAGATAGTAAATGGGTCTCTCCATTGGTGGTCGTCCCTAAGAAAAGTGGTAAGTAGCATATCTATGTAGACTACAGGGAGTTGAACAAGGCAACGCAGAAAGATCATTTCCCCCTCCCATTCATCAATCAAGTCCTTGGTACATTGGCGGGGAAGTAATTCTTTTCCTGTCCCTGGGGTACATTCGCATACAGAGTATTACAATTTGGCTTGTGTAATGCACTAGCTACATTCCAAAGAGCTATACCCAGCATCTTTGTTGATTTAATAAATGAAGGACTTGAGGTGTATATGGATGATTTTACTCCATATTGGGATGAGTTTGACCAAGCATTGCAAACATTAGAAAAATTCTTAGAATGATGCATTGCAACCAGGTTATGTTTAAGCAATGTCAAGTGCCACATGATGATGACCGGTGGCATAATCTTGGGACACTATATCTCTGCAGTAGGAATACAGGTAGACCTAACAAAAATTCAAGTAATTCTTTTACTGCCTATCCCCTGCACTTAGAAAAAGGTACGTAGCTTCCTAGGATATGCAGACTATTATTGTAGGTTTATTAAAAAAAAATCACAAATTGCTACACCTCTATATGCTTTGACTGGAAATGTTGATTTCAGTTGGTCTGACAAATGTGACATAGCTTTTACAAGTTTAAAGAAACCAGTCTCAACAACACCAGTATTACATGGACTAAACTAGGAGTTTCCTTTTCACATATCCATGGACGCATCAGACATAGCTATAGGCACTGTCCTTGGACAGTATGAGGACAAGAAACCTTATGCTATATATTATATTAGCAAAAATCTCACTTCTGCAGAACTTAATTATACAGTGACAGAAAATAATTTTTAGTTGTTATCTATATAATAAACAAATTTAGACACTATATAATGGGCTAACCAGTATTTTTGTACACTAATCACTCTGCCATTTGGTATCTAGCTAATAAACCTATCACAAATGGTCGAGTAACATGATGGCTATTGCTTTTGCAGGAGTTTGGTATTATTATCAAGGATCGTCTCGGGAAGGAAAACTTGGTTGCTGACTTTCTATCATGAATTTTGAATGTGAATGATCCACTGGTGGTAAACAACCAATTTCCAAATGAACACTTATTTTCCATGGCAATCAAGGCACCATGGTACGTAGATGTGGAAAATTATCTGGTAGTCGGGAAGCTACCTAGGCATTTGAAAGCAAGAGAAAGGAATCTGATTGTTCAGTGTAGCGCCTGATTCTCTTGGATATCATTTTCACACAGGGGCTGACATGTGTATACGTAGATGCATTCGCGAGGATGAGATTCATGACATCCTGAAAGCTTGCCATGACGAGCCCTACGAGGGACATTTTGCAGATCGAAGGACATGGCATAAGGTATTACATATGGGCTATTATTGGCCCACTATTTTTAAGGATGCTAAGAGATATGCCTAGGCTTGCGATAACTGTCAAAGGATGGCCAGGCCTAGCAATCTAATGAAATTCCTCTGCAACCCTAGTTAGTCATAGAACCCTTCGAAAGGTGGGCTTTAGACTTCGTTGGCCCATTCCATTCACCATCCAATCAGAAGGCCTACATACTAGTTGCCACGGATTATGTGACGAAATGGGTGGAAACAATAGATTTACCAAAACCACAGAGGAAGTTGTGATTAACTTCATTTTTGGACTGTTTGTGTGGTATGCGTTACTACGAGAAGTGATCACAGATGAGGGAGGGAAATTTACAGGACATAAGATTACTACCACTCTCAGGAATCACCATATTACGCACAGGATCACTTCCCCATATCACCCACAGGCGAACGGGCAGGTCGAAAGCACCAATAAGGTCATTGAAGCGATTCTGACCAAGACAGTCTCAACACTCCGACAAGACTTGGCTGCTAGACTGCCAGAGGCCTTGTGGGCCTATCGCATGACTTGGAGGAATACTACTGGATAATCTCCATACTAGCTCATGTTCAGCAAAGAACCTATTTTTCTGATTGAATTCAAAATAAAGACTCTAAGGATGGCCCAAGAAGTAGGGCTGGATATAAAAGAAGCCCAGACCAAGCAACTCCAACAGATTAACGAACTAGATGAGGCTCTACTGCTCGCTTTGCAACGGACTGCAATTATTCAACAACAAAGGGAAAAATAGCATGACAGCCTTATCAAGAAGAAAAAATTTCAAAAAGGGTATTGGGCATTGCTTTATGACTCCATATTCCAAGGTTTCCCAGGCAAGTTGCAAACAAGATGGTTCGGCCCTTATGAGATTCAAGAAGTACATAACAATGGTACTCTTACCTTGGCTACCATTGACGGATTTGGACGTTCTTTTAAGGTGAATGGACACCGAGTACGCCTCTATCATAAACCGCTCACCAAGTTTTCTTTCTGCGAGCAGGTATGTGAGGACCCCTCCATGCAAATTTTAGCTGCAGGAAGTGATGACCCGACAACATTTCTTTCAAAAAATTGAGATTTCGTTAGAAATTGTAAATAATGGATATACACTTTTTGATTGGTTGCAATTAAGAATAGACATTATCATGTAAATATGAGAATTTTTACTTCCTTGTGTTCTTGATAAGTGTTGTTCAAACAATTGAACAATTGTCATTCAATTGATTGAACAACACATTTTTGTTTTTGTTTTGTTTTTTTTTTTTTTTTCCATTCAAACAATTGAATGATTGTCGTTCAATCGATTGAAAAACACATTTTCATTTTTCATTTTTTTATTTTACTGTTCAAACAATTGAACAATTGCTATTCAATCGATTGAACAATTGTTGTTCAATCAATTGAACAACACATTTTTGTTTTTCATTTTGCCGTACAAACGATTGAACAATTGTTGTTCAATTGACTGAACAATACATTTTTCATTTTTTTTTATTTTGCTATTTAGACGATTGAACGATTTCCATTCAATAGATTGAACAACACATTTTTTTTTTTTTTGTTCAAATGATCAAACAATTTTCGTTCAATTCATTGAACAAAACATTTTCGTTTTTTTATTTTGCCGTTCAAATGATTGAACGATTGTCGTTCAATCAATTAAACACCACATTTTCACTTTTTTGTTTTTTGATTTTGCTGTTCAAATGATTGAACGATTGTCGTTCAATCGATTGAACAACACATTTTTTTTTTATTTTTATTTATTTTATTTATTTTTAAATTTTTTTTTTTTTTTCGTTCAAATGATTGAACAATTTCCATTCAATTGATTGAACATCACTTTTTCATTTTTTGATCTTGCCATTCAAACGTTGAACGATTGTCATTCAATTGATTGAACAACATATTTTCGTTTTCTGATTCTGTTGTTCAAACGATTGAATGATTTCCATTCAATTAATTGAACAACACATTTTTGTTTTTGAATTTGTCGTTAAAATGATTCAACAATTGTTGTTCAATCGATTGAAAAACACACTTTCATTTTTTGAATTTTCTGTTCAAATAATTGAACGATTGTCGTTCAATTGATTGAACAACACATTTTCGTTTTTTATTTTTGTTGTTCAAATGATTGAACGATTGTTATTCAATCGATTGGACAACACTTTTGTTTGCAATTTTTTCTATTCAAACGATTGAACAATTGCTATTCAAATGATTGAACAACACTTTTTGTCTTTTTAATAGAATAAATTGTAAATTTTTATTAACGGTCATGATGCCATCTTTTATTTCTTTCTCCTTTGTATTGTGAATAAACACCATTTCAATGGATTTGTGCTTGATATAAGAAAATATAGTAATGAAAATACCATTATGAATCATGAAGCCTTTTGATGGTTATCTTTGTTCAAAAGCTTGTATGGTGTATCTTTATAATGATTGACTAAATATCTCTTCTTTGGACACATCATAAAATGATTCATTATTTTCAAACCATGTTCACTTATGTTTTACACTGTCAAATGGATAAATCTCATTGACATGATGATATGGGGGTAAGAGTATAAACTTTCATTGGCATCTTCTTACTTCTTACACCATCCCTGACTCTTAAGGAGAAAATGAGCCTTCCTCTCTTTAACAAATAAAAATTCCACTAGAAAAATGGACATAATGAGATGTGAAAAAGAATCAAACATTGCCTTAAAAGGGATAGGGGGTCTCATCATGAGCCAACCTACCATGATCATAAGGATCTAACAAGTGACATTCCTATTTGGCTATCAAACCAAGGTAATGACCTTCTTAATGCTTAAAACTATCAGAAGGCAGGGGGTCTCATCACGAGCCAGCCTGATCAATTTGTTATATCATGGTGAATGGCATTATGGTCATTTGATCACCATGCCAGCATAATGGTCTCTTTATGACAAGAAAAATACAAACCATCTACATTCTAAAAGGAGGACTCTGGCTCATTTGTGGGGTTAAAAAGAAACCTCGTCAAGGCTATGAACGCCTGCTAGTAGCAGCGGCTCTGCTTATGGTATTGAGGTATCATCTTACACTATCAAACGTTCTCTAAGCTCTTATCACCTATGGATTTGTTTCTAAAGGGAATTTTCCATTTGAACAACACTCTTACAAGTCGATCTGCATGGTAACTTATATCACATTTTCATTATATTCCAAATTGTCTAATCATTTTACATCCGTCATTAATATATACCGTTGATTATGCCTTTGTCATTAATACCACTTACGGTGAAAATATTTTGACATAATGCATTAAAATCTCTGTTTTAATTTCTTTTCGGCCATTTCACATCCAATGATGTGTATTACTTTAATTTCTTTATTGATTAACATGCTGTTTTTAGAATTGGTTGTTGACATTTATGTCTTATTAATGCTTTCGCTTGCTTTTCACATGTTGAAAGGATGTGGACGCCCTTTTCTCGTCAGAAGGGGGATGGACTGCATATGCACGACATGTGTGATAGTTATGAACAAATTGTGTGATAATCATTTGAATTAACTTCCGGGGAAGGATTGAATGATGATTATGAATAAGTAATAATTAGCAAGTATTTTTTATTGGGGAAAGGATGACAACCATTATGGCTAGCATGCAAACTCATGATCCTACATTAAGTGTGGTTGACGGGACCAATGACTTAACCAAATATGATATTAATTCCCAAAACATCATCATTTCTCTATTAATTTCTGTAACGTTTTTTGCTACTGTTCTGAATTGTGGAAGTGTAAAACAATTGCATACAAGTGAACCAGTTACAGGTACAATAGCCATGGGAGGAAGAGCTATCTAGAATGAACTGCCAGTGCTTATGGTATCATATCAAGCTCATGCAAGTTTTGAGCGTGCAAGATGGATGCAATATCTGAATAGGTCGTAGGATTTTCATGAGGAGCTGATGTTGGAATGTTTGCAGAATTTGTAGAATCGCAGCACCACAATCAGAGGTCGAAGTATAACAGTTTCTGAAGTAGCCATAGCCAAAGTCACTGGACTTATGGTTGAAGGAACCAAATGGTCAAAAAAACATGTCCTTCTACACAATGCGATTGAAGTATTCCAAGATCTAGGAGAGCAACTGGTGCGGACAGGAAAAGGGATCCATCCTTTGGCATTAAGGCAGTCGTGGTAAGAATTGGTCTTCATCATGCAAAGATACATTACATATGATAGTTCACACAATGTGGTAAAGCCCCACCAACTGACTCTTCTAGCTATTTTAAAAGAGAAAATTTCATTTAATTTTCCGTTTTATTTGAATTCCCTATTACATGATGTCACCTGTCGAGTTAGGACAACCAAGGACCCACACAAAGTAATCAGTCATCACCGATTGATTAAATTAATTATTATGAATGGACTAGTCGAGCAACATTTAACTTGGGATAATGTTGTAAATCCTACTTTGGCTCTGCCCCCAGAAAACACAGTAACAGAGCAACAAGTGCCAAGAACCCCAAGTCTGAGAAGGACACTAAAAGGAAATAATTCCTTCGTGCCCTTGAACCCAACAAAATTTAGGTGCTCTGTGTGAGTGAGATCCCAATGAAGCATCCTAATTCAAGCAAATGAGGCTAGACCATCCCGCGCACGACTTGTAAGTCCACAAAATTCCCCTTCACAAGACTATGAGGAGGAAGTGGCCAGGGTATTGGAAAACATGGGAATATTTGGAGAAGGTAAAGAACAATCCAAGAATGTTGAAGAACAAAATTGCACCCCCAACCAGTCTTCTCCTACCGACAACCCTAGTCGTGAGCAAAACTTGCCATGCACTGATTCCATGGAAGAACAGAGGGAACCAATTCCTTCTGTGGAAAAACCCCTTGAAGCAGAGATACATGAAGAATATGTCACTAGAGGAGTAAATCAGGCAGCAAACACTGGTCCAGTGGACCCCCCAACTGAAGAAAACCTTGTAGATGAAACCTTGGTAGATGAAAATCAACCAGGTAACACTATTTTTTCTAAGTCCCCAGAGGACGAGGCCTACCCAGAATAAAACCCAGAGAATGAAAATTGTTCAGGAGACATTGTTGTATTTGGATCTCCTGAAAGAGAAATCCATGATAAAGCAGAGCTAGAAGGAGAAGCTCCATCAGGAGATAAAGTTCCAGATGGAATCCTCCCTGATGCTAACACACTACCACCTTGTACAAGAACTAGAGGATAATGCAACTAAACCATCACTGGTTGGAAGTCCCAGGATAAATAAGTCCTACAGGGATAGGCTTACAAAAGTACTTAAGAAGTATAGGAAACATAAGTGAATAATTGGGCAACTAAGGCAGTCATTAAAGGAGGCCATTAGAGCTAAGAATTTGAAAGTAGAAAAAGAGACCACAGGCACACAGACATAAAATTATTCTGGAAGGGATGCTGAGACCCAAACTGAGAATCTTTTGGCCAGTCCAAAGGAAACTCAAACAGAGGGTGCCTTGTAGAAGAGATTGAAATGCAAATCGAGGACCCCTATGTTTTCTCATGGGAGACTCAAACGGACCACCCTACCATGGATACTGTTGTTCAAACAGATGTTGAAGAGGACATTTCAATTAGTCATTACATGATTCAAGAGGAAGCTAAAGCTGTTGTTCAGACTGATCCCATGGAGACCTAGGAAGCAAAAACCCAAACCGAATAAACACCTGCTTGCTTATATTCTCCTAATTAGGGAAGCATTTATTAGTAGACTGTGGAATTAATTACTGAAGGTGTAGCAGGAATTAGCCAGTACAAGGAGGAGCTAGTGCCCCTAAAGACACATCAAGAATTAAAGAAAAAGTTTGTGGCACTAACCATAACTGAGCATGAAACCTTTGCTCAGTTCAGGGTTGAATAGAAAAGAGTTGAGAAAGAACGAGAGAAATTACAGAAGGCTAAAGAGCAGTTGGAAACTCTCTACTCTCTTTATTTAGAGACCTTGTCATGTAGATCCCCCGCTACAAATTATGCTCTATACCTCCTGTAAAGGTTCCTCTTCCTGAAAATCAAAGCTGCAAAGGCTGGTAAGCTTGTGGAAAACAAAACCACTTCAGATTTTGTCAAATTATTTAGAGAACAGAATGAGCAGGTACAATGCCTCCTTTGTGAGATTTATATGCACAATTTCTTTCTAGAAGATGACAGGGACAATAACCCTGGCCCCTTTATAGGGGATGTACAACTCTAGGAATTTCTCTCTTTTGACACTAATCAACTCAAGTGGGCCAAGGACCACAATACTTTTAGGAGACGTGGAGAAGGAATTGACCTATGGGTAAGAGGGGAACCAACCAAACCCCTGTAGATTTTGAGCAAACATAAGCAATTCATGAAGTGAGACATTGTTATAGGCCAACTGGGGCCATTTCATACAAATGTTATATAAGCTAGAAAGGAGTATTTCCAAGAGATTAAGGAGGAAGCGTTGTCTGTAGCTAGACAAAGGCGGGAAGCCTCCAACATTACTCTTAGAAATCGAGAACCATTTGGATATCGGAACTTTAAAGCCACCTCCTCTCATTTCTATAAATACAGTAACATGATTTTGACTATGGGACCTGAATGGATAGGATGTCAATATAGGACTCCAATCATATGGTATCCTCCAGATAAGTATGGTTGTGATTACACCTTGAAGGATCAAGAAGCTACCAAGGATTTTTCTATATTAAAGAAGAAAAATGGTTTCAGACATTATAAGGAGGAGGTATACTCTGCCTACTCCCTAACTCAGCTACACATCAACTATTTAATTTCATGAGGACATGCAACAAGGTAAGTTGGGGAGTATGTTGGGTCAAGAAAAGGTATATTTTCTCCTCAGTAATTGCTTTATTTCGTATTTATCCTTACACGATTATATTTGTTTATGAATTGAAATAAAGGAAATTATAGTTAAAGATGTATGAAATCACTTGGTAACAAATTAGATAAATCTAGCATAGGAAATTGACTTTTTACTATCATTGTGTGCAAAGGTGCCAAATTGATCAATAGTCGTTCACTTGACAGAGTAGAAACATGCCGTAAAAGGGAAAGAAAACATCTAAAGAAAGCAAGGCAGCAAAAGACCACGTAGACCAATACTATTTCATGACAGAATGAGATTATGTATTGCAAAATATTCAGGATTCCCTGATCCTGAGGATTCACTTTTATCAAATTTACTCTTTTACTATTATATAAGGCTGAAAGGTAAAGGGAGTTCAGGGCAGACTTATGTACTTTATAATTATTCTTTTTGAGACATATACTACTATTACCTCAGTGATGCTATAATATGGTTACTTATATTAATGGAAGACTGTGTTTGATCTTCACTTATATTCTGAGTATTCCTTAGCGGAGGCTTCTGGCGACTCTGGGCCCAGTCAAGAGAAGTTATACTGCTTTCTTGTGTTATAATATTTCCATTTTAATCTTTATTCATTGTTAATGTTCAGTTAATATTATTTCGCTTATTGTGAGGATTGACGATTCCAATTCATATTGTTGTTCATTTCAATTCATACTTAGTCGTGTGATGTATCTGAGTAATGCTTTGATTTGATTGGTTATATTAGTTTTAGAAATAGATTGTTGTTAATCCTGAGTCATGATATCATAGTGTTGGAATTATGATACAGGTGTTGTCCTTGATGGAAACTCACTCAGATGAAAGTTCACAATGCAGCAGGTCAACAACAAAGGATTACAGATCAAACTCCAAAGAATGAAAAGAGGTATATGCTGCTTCACTTTGTTCAAGACATGTATACATGCAATTTAACAGGAAAAAAAAAAAAAAAAAAAAAAAAAAAAAAAAAAAATAATGTATACACGCACTTTCACAAGAGGAAAATCTCATACATGTTGGAAAACCAAGTTTTTGGTCCAAGGTATTTGATCCAAGGTAATTTCTCCGAGGCATTTGGTCCAATGTATTAACCTTAGGTATTGGGTCCAAGGTATTGGTCCTAAGTGGTTTTGGTCGAAGGTATTAAGAAAGGCCTAAGAGTATATAAGGAGGAGAAGATCATTGGGCCAAGGTGTGCAAGCAATGAGATTCTAAGGAATACTTCTATCTGAAGTATATATTATGTTGCAGGGTTATGTTTGGGTCTAGATCTGAAATATTCATGTGCACCTTGAGTTCAACCTTGGATCAGGAATCATGAAACTTGAAATGACTTATTCTTGAATGATCTGATATTGGTTGAGACCAGATTTTATGTTTTGCACCTGTTCAATTAGTTATATATCATGATCTGGGTTTGTCTAAAGTTTGGAATTGCAGCAAAGTTCTGAGTTAAAATTTGCAGATCTGTACGCATGCTTGTCTCAGCCAAAGGGTGTATACACACAGGTTCGACTCTTTCAAGTAGCGTATACAAAATGAAAATCTTCTTTTTAGATCTGACTGATCTATCTTATCATATTCTTTTGTTTTACTGTTGTCTATCAATGAAGTCATCTTAGACATGAATGTAGAACTGTTGTATAAGGAAATTGAGTTTGATTGATTGATTGAGAAGGAAGGATGATCCTTGTTGCTATCTGTTTTGAACTCTGTAATATGATAGTAGATATTCATAATGTCATTGATTGGTTCAGTCTGTGGTTTAGAAGTTTATGATTTAGTATCTTTAGAGATATACGCAGGTTGGGTTTAAGGAAGTAGCGTATACACGTAGGTTGGGTTCAACCAAATAACGTATACACTCTAATGCATGATCTTTGAGGTTACAGCTAGTTCTGGATGATGATGCAGGGTTCTAGGTTCAGCATAGTGTTTTGGTGTCAGTGATCTGATTGTTCATATTAACTGAATATTGGTTGATGTAGTTTAAGTTTAAAAGGCTTTGATGGGTCCAGTGTGAAAATTTGATGAAATGTGGCCTTCAGCTTGTGGTGTTGTGATCCAGGAGTATCCAGTCTGAAAATTCATGAAACGTAGTCCCTGGTGGAAGAGTGGAGTTTTCTATAGGGTTGCACCTATGTACTAGTAAACATATTGGCTAGTATAAGAGCTAGGGGGTTGTAGCTCCCTTCCAGTAGAAGCTGGAAAATGAGAGAAGGTTGTAACCTTCTACAGGTAGAAGCCTGCATACTGGTATGAGTCTGCACCAGTACAAGATTGTATATAGATTTTCTTATTATCAAAAGAAGACAAAGACAACAACAGAAGGTGGCTTTTACCCACATCAGGTTTCCACCTTAAATATTGTTGTTCATGTGTGTTGTTTATGTGTGATTCTTTATTCTGATTTTACTACACTGTCTAATAAATCTCTGATATACTAGTTTAAGCTCAACACATGATAAACTGTCTAAATCACTAGTTCTCTGCATATACGCTGGTTTCTTTAAGCATAGTTGTGTGTACACACTAGTTCACTTCACTGAAGTAGTGTATATAAATAAGTTTGGGATATAAAATTATTGATCTGATAATACTGATTCACCCCCCTCTTAGTATTATTTCCAACAATTGGTATTAGAGCAGGTCCTTCAGAAGTAGCTTGATCGCTTGAAGGGAGATCCATCAACATGAATAATCAAGAAAGCATGGGATCCATCAAACTGCCAATCTTCGATGGGAGCAACTTTGTTTATTGGAAAATAAGAACCACAACCTATCTATAATCGCTTGGAATGGATGTCTGGGAAATTGTGGAAGGAGGATATATGATCCGGATTTAAACAGGAACGCAACAAATTACAATGATAACCATATACACACATATGCAGCGGAAATAATACTTCATTTCATTAATGGAAAATACTGAAATATGCTTACAATAAAAAATGGAAATAAACTAGTTAGGGCGATGGTAGCTTATCTCTTAGAAGAGATGTGTTGGCTACATGCCTCTGAACTCCCTTACAATGAGGCTCGAAGGCCTATTTATTGTTGAGAAACAATGAAAAACCCTTAACATTCCAAAGCCTAACCCTAGGAGATGAAACGCCAAACTGTGGGCCCCGTTTGGGGGTAAGTTGGTACATCAACTTCCCGGGGTCGTAACTTTAGCATATGATCTCCGTTTGACGCGTACAATAGCTCATTAGAAAGATCTATTCGAGCACTATCATTGTTGGAACAGCAACACGGTCCATGTTCCATGGACCCGTGTTGCCCCTGGAATCCCAAAAAACGTCGTTTAGGGCCTCAAAACGGCTCCGGAAGTTCAGGACCCGAAAAACTGCTAAAAATAGTAAGTTGTGCTACAATTAAGGAAACTGAAAATGCTGAGAAAGACAATGGTGGGGGTCCATGTGGACTTGGCAGGTGGCCACCCAAATCCACCTGGATCATTCCTCCCCCCTTAGGAAGCAATGGTCCCCATTGCGTTGAGCTCCTCCATGAGATGAGGAAACTTCTGCTGAACCTGTTCCCTGGTGAACCACTTGCCCTGCTGAAGGAGTTGGCCTGCTTTGACAACTCGATACAGTTGGATATTCTGTTGGCGAGTGTTCTTGATCTGTGTGTCCATGATCCGATCAGTTGCAGCTTGTTCCCTGCAATCTGGATTTAATTTTGTGGGTTGGAGCTGTTCTGCAATGTCGGATGTGTCTAGTAATGGTGGAAAGTATGGCCAAAGGCGGTCCACATTGAACACTGGTTGCAGGCCAAGGAATGGGGGAATGCTGAGCTCAAATGCATTGTCTCCCATAGCCTTAGTAATGGTGTAAGGACCATATCGGAGTGGTCTTAATTTCCGATAGGCTCCAGTAAGGCGTTCCTTTTGCAAATGCAACCAGGCTTTGTCGCCCACCTGAAAATTGTGTGGCACCCGATGTTGATCATGTCGCTGCTTGTACTTGGCATTTGATTTCTCAAGAATGTCATGGACCTGCTGGCGAATATGTTGGATGCGCTCAATGAAGCTGGTGGCCTTATCTGTTTCGGACTGGACATGAGCTGAATTCATGTGAGTAGCTGCAAGTGGCATGGCCACATCAATGGGGCATAGTGGCTGGAATCCCAAACCCACCTGAAAAGGGCTATGGCCAGTGGAGCTGTGAAGAGCTCGGTTGTAGCTGTGCTGAACATAGGGGAGGCTCTCGTCCCATGTGCGTGGATGCTTTGAGTTATACATGCGCAGAATGTGCACAATCATCCTATTGACAACCTCTGTCTGGCCATCAGTTTGAGGATGGAAGGCTGTTGACTTCGTGAGTTTGGTGTCCAGCATTGACCAGAGACTGGACCAAAATGTGCTGAGAAACCGACTGTCCCGATCTGAGATGATAGACTGTGGGATCCCAAAGTGCACCCAAACTCGTTCGAAGAAGAGTTTAGCAGTGGCTTCTGCTGTGATATTCTTCTTGCAGGCCATCATAATGGCCATCTTTGAGAACCTGTCGACGACCACAAAAACACAGTCATTTCCATGCTTAGTGGAAGGAAGGCCTAACATGTAATCCATGGAGATGGATTTCCAAGGTCGACTAGGGGCAGGCAACGGGGTATAGAGGCCTTGCTTCTTAATTTCCAGTTTGGCAATGGCACAGGCAGTACATGATCAGATGTAATTCCCAACATCCTGTCGAAGATTCGGCCAATAGAAATAATTTTGCAGTACTGCCACTGTTTTCTCGACCCCGAAATGCCCAGTAGCCCGACTGTAGCGTGCTTCCCAAATCATCTTGGCACGCTCGCTTGAAGGAACATAGAGGTGACCGAGGTGGCATAATAGGGCATCCTGGAGGTGAAAATCTGCAACCTGCGGACCCTCCAAGAGTGTTCGGTATGTGTGGCCGAATTCTGGGTCGCTTTTATAGAGAAGTGGCCAATCAGAAGTCTCGTGCCCGCAAGAGTTGAGCACGGTGGTTAGCGCCATGATCGGTGGTCGACTGAGGCAATCTGCAATATTATTGGTGCTGCCCTTTTTATACTTGATATTCAAGTGAAAATGTTGCAGGTACGTAGACCACTTCTGATGGCGATCATTCTGCAATTTCCCTTGGTTCTGTATAAACTGTAGACGTCGGTGGTCTTTGTGGATGACCGTTTCCTTCCCCAAAATGTAATGCTTCCATTGTCGGCAGGCCTGTACAATGGAATACATCTCTTTATCATAAGTGGGGTACTTCCGGACTGTGTCTGAAAGTGTTTCACTATGATATGCCACTGGAT
>APFE030257995.1:141455-153726 GCA_000404065.3 Pinus taeda
GTTGTGAGTGGAGCTCTTATGGAACTCGCACCATTTTCCAGTGTCCTTTCTCGGCTTCGCGACGCTGTTCTTTACTTGCAGCTTCGGCTAGTTGTCTTGGGGTATCTCGCCTTGGCTCTGTCCTTTGTTTTGTGGTTTAGGGGCACCTTTCCCCTGCTTTGGATTCGCAGATCCAAAATCTCGCTTCTTTTGTTTCAAATTCTGTTCAACCATGACGGCATACCGGTATGCCGCGCCGAGCGAGGGGATGTTTAGGAATTGTATCTCTTCCTGGATGTACTTGTGCAGGCAGCCCCTGTATTTGAGTATCAAATGTTGCTCCGAATCCTTGATACCCAACTTTGTGCGAAGGGTATGGAAAAGATTGGTGAACTCCGGCACGTCTTGGTCCCTTCCCTGCCGCAGCGTGGTCCACTTTATGTATTCATCCTCATAGCTCCCGACAGGGTAGTACTGCTCCTTGATGGCATTCCGAACGAGTCCCAGGTGGGTGCGGCTGAAAATAGTGAGCCAGTACTTTCATCCTTTTGCTCGCAGTAGGTTTCCCACCAGTCCTTGACGTGGGGGGCTGCTTTGAGAAGAGCAAAAACAATCTTTTCCCGTCTCGAAAATTCATGAATAGAAAAATAACCCTCTAGCATATTTAACCATTTATCTACGGCATCGACGTCTATCTGACCCTCGAATATGGGGATTTCAAAATTAACTTGTACCTTAAAGGGTGTGGCGTTTCCAGAGAAGCTGCTGGAAGCCGATGCGCCGCTTCTGGGTAGCCGCTGAAGGATCTGCGCAAAGCTGTCCATCATCGCGTTCCGTTGTCGCTCGAGCGCTTCTTCGAGCAAGATTTTGATGGGATCTCCTGCCCCCTTGTCTTTCTTCTCGTCCGCCATGGGAGGCCGTCGGGATTTGCGAGGCTGGTCTTGCAAAGGTTCAACCAGTTCAAGCCCTAACTCCTTATATCCCGACCTTGTTGGGAACATGCAAAGAAAAACAGAGAAAAAATAGACCGCTCTGATACCACTGATCCGGATTTAAATAGGAACGCAACAAATTACAGAGATAACCATATACACAAATATGCAGCGGAAATAATACTTCATTTCATTAATGGAAAATACTGAAATATGCTTACAATCAGAATGGAAATAAACTAGCTAGGGCGATGGTAGCTATCTCTGAGAAGAGATGTGTGGGCTACATGCCTCTGAACTGACTTACAATGAGGCTCGAAGGCCTATTTATTGTTGAGAAACAATGAAAAACCCTTAACATTCCAAAACCTAACCCTAGGAGATGAAACGCCAAACTGTGGGCCCCGTTTGGGGGTAAGTTGGTACATCAACTTCCCGGGGTCGTAACTTTAGCATATGATCTCCGTTTGACGCGTACAATAGCTCATTAGAAAGATCTATTCGAGCACTATCATTGTTGGAATGGCAACACCGGTCCATGTTCCATGGACCCGTGTTGCCCCAGGATTCCCCAAAAAACGTCGTTTAGGGCCTCAAAACGGCTCCGGAAGTTCAGGACCCGAAAAACTGCTAAAAATAGTAAGTTGTGCTACAATTAAGGAAACTGAAAATGCTGAGAAAGACAATGGTGGGGGTCCAGGTGGACTTGGCAGGTGGACACCAATCTCCACCTGGATCAATATACATTTCCAACAGCAATTCCTAGAGATACGGCAGGTAAGAAGCAATATGAAACCAATGCCAAAGCTATCAATACTTTATTGGGAAGTTTGTCACAATCAGAGTTTGTCAAAGTCATGCAACTCAAATCAGCTAAATAAATATGGGACAAAATCATTCTGAGCTACGAAGGGGACTCTCAGGTAAAACGTTCTAAGCTTCAAACTCTCAACATTCAGTATGAAACTCTTAAGATGCATAATGATGAAAGTATAGCTAGTTACTTCCTACATATAGATGAGGTTGTCAACTGTATGAAGAATCTGGGTGAAGAAATTAAGGAACTTACCTTAGTTGTGAAAGTTTTGATATCCTTGTCTACTAAATTTGAATCCAAAGTGTCTGCCATAGAAGAAAAAGAAGATCTACAGAATATCACTATGATGCAACTTTACAAAATCTTAATTGCCTTTGAGATGAGAAAAGGAGGACCATCAGATATGAGAGAAGCCGCATTCAAAGCTTTAACAAAAGGAAAGGAATAACACAATGAATCAGGACATATTTCAGAAGAAGAAGATGAGGTAAACTTTGTCAAAAATCTTCAACAAGATTCTGGAAGGTTTAGAGGTAAGTTACCCTTCAAATGATTTTCTTGTGGTAGAGTCGGTCATTATGCTGCCAGATGTCCTCATAAAGATAAATTTGAAAAAGGAAAGGAATATGAAAAAGGAAATAGAAAACAAGTTGTGAATAAAAGGAGTTATTATACTCATGAAGATAGTGATGGTTTATTTAATAGTGATGAAGATGAAACTGGACATAATTACAGACTTCTCATGGCTTATGACGATGATAATATTTGGGATTCTTTAGAAGAGGAAGACCTTCATGAAGAAATATCTAAACTCAAAATATGTTTAGAATAAAAGAATATGATTATAGATACTGTGACATACCAACTTGCTCAAAAAGAAAAACACAATGAAAAACTAGAGTGTGAAATTGCGGGTCTAAGAAAGGATCTTGAGAAAACGAAACCTCTCAATATTAGATTTGCTAAAGGATCATAAAATTTAAATGAAATTATTGAAGTTCAACATTCTCCTCTGATAAAAACAGGTCTTGATATACTGAAGAAGCATCTCAATCACAAAGCCATCAACTTCCACCAAAAGCTATCTTGATGCAGCAAAGACCATTGAATTGTGTGACAAATGTCAACAAAGGCATAAAGCAAATCACCAGGTAATTCAGACTCAATTTACTCTAAGGATGAATAGGAGCCACAACCAACCTTAGGTAAATCATACTCAATTTGCTCCAAAGATGAATATCAATAGAAACTACAATCAGCGCATCAATAGATTTGATAGTCGCAGGAACTTCTTTAATGGGCAATGTTTTTCATGTCATAATTTTGGACACAAAGTTTCTCAATGTGTTGCTTACAAAACCATCATGACTAGAGAAGAACAAAATCAAAGGAATGTAATAGGGATCAAGAAAAGTTCCTATAATAAATTTTCTGTTCTTGAAAATGAAATGGAATGCTCAATCTGTAATAACTTTGGTCATGAAGAATCTAAATGCAGGAGAAATTTTTGGCAAACATCTCAAAAGGAGAAAACACCATTAAATCCTAAGATATGGAGAAGGAAAGAATCTCAAACAGAAATATGTGGTATAGCCTTGTGTGCAGAAGGACAAGAAAATCAATGGTACATCGACAGTGGATGCTCAAAACACATGACAAGTGACAAAGAAAAACTTCACCCATATAATGCCTTAGAAAAGGAAAAGAATGTCTCATTTGGAAATGACACTCCTGCTCTCATAAAAGCTCAAAACACATGACAGGTGACAGAGAAAAACTTCACCCATATATTGCCTTAGAAAAGGAAAAGGATGTCTCATTTGGAAATGACACTCCTACACTCAGAAAAGGTAAAGGATTTGTTTCTTGAAAGAAAATATTAAAGCTAGAAATGTTATGTATGTAGATAGTTTAAAGCATAACATGTTGAGTGTCGGTCAAATGTGTGATCAAGGAACTGAAGTGGTGTTTCGATCAAACGGATGTGTTGTTCGTGAGCTTGATATAAGAGAGACCATAATCAAAGGTACAAGAACTCCAAACAACTTATACACACTCAAGGGAGGACAATAACAGTGTTATCTAATCAAAAATGATGAAAATTGGTTGTGGCATAAAAGATTGGGACATCTAAGCTTTTCTCAAATAAGAAAAACATGTAGATTCAAGGTTGTTCGTGATCTTCCAGATATCAGCATTCTAGAAAATACAATATGCAAACCATGTCAAATTGGCAAGTAAACCAGAGTTCACTTCATGGAAAAAGAAGGGTCAATGAGTAAGCCTCTTGAACTTGTCCATACTCATTTATGTGGACCATCAAGGAAAAAATCACGTCGTGGAGAAGAATATTTTATTTTTTTCATTGATGATTTTTCCATAATGTGTTGGATAGGTCTTCTAAAGCATAAAGATGAAGCTTTTGAAAAGTTTCAAGCCTTCAAAGCTTTGGTTGAAAATGAATTAGATCGAAAAATCAAATGCCTCAGATTTGATCGAGGAGGGAAATTTACCTCGAATGAATTCTTTGACTTTTGTGAACAACATGGAATAAAAAGGCAATTCTCCACCGCAAGGACTCCCCAGCAAAATGGTGCGGTAGAAAGAATGAACAAAACAGTTCAAAAAATGGCTTGAGCTATGCTAGATGAAACTAGAACTCCTGCAACCTTCTGGGGTGAAGCTGCATTCACTTCTGTAACTATTCTCAACCAAGCAAATGTTCGAGTAAACAACTCTCAAACTCCACATGAACTTTGGTATGGTAAGACTCCTACTGTAAAATACTTTAAAGTTTTTGGAAGAAAATGTTATATCAAAAGAACTGATGAAAAACTTGGTAAGTTTGAACCCAGAGTAAATGAAGGTATTCTTCTTGGTTATTCTTCCAGAAGTAAAGGATATAAATTTTATAATAAAAGACTTGGAAAAATTGTTGAAAGCATTGATGTTGTAGTTGATGAAGCATGCAAAAATCCAAAATAGATAAAATCAACAGAAGATTATGACAATGAAGAAGATGGGGATTATATTCCCACATCAAATCAAAATCATATTGAAGAAGAAACCAATGAAGCACCAGAAGAAGAGATAATGGTAGAAGAAAAGACTCCATCCAGGTATGTTCAGAAAAATCATCCAGAAACTCAAATTTTAGGGGGAAAAGGGGCAAGTGTATAGACAAGAATAACTATTACAAGGACCTCAAGCTATCTAGCATTACTATCCTCCACCGAACCTCAAAATGTAAAAGAAGCATGCAAAGATGAATGTTGGGTCAAGGCCATGGATGAAGAACTTGAGAAAATTAAAAAAATTAATACTTGGGAATTAGTTCCTAGATCTCATGATAAAATTATTATAGGAACCAAATGGATATTCAAAAACAAGTTGAATGAAAATGGAGAATTCATTAGAAACAAGGCCATACTTGTTTGTAAAGGGTATGCTCAACAAGACGATATAGATTTTGAAGAAACTTTTGCACCTGTTGCTAGACTTGAAGCCATAAGGATGTTTCTTGCTCTTTCTAGCTTTTAGAAATTCAAAGTATACCAAATGGATGTAAAACCAGCCTTCCTGAATGGAGATTTAGAAGAAGAATTTTATATTGAACAACCAGAAGGATTCATTCTTGGAAATGATTCAAAACTTGTATGCAAACTTAAAAAGGCCCTCTATGGTCTGAAACAGGCTCCAAGGGCCTGGTCTTACCGCATTGACAAATATCTACACCAACAAGGTTTTACAAAAGGTTCAGCAGATAGCAATATATACAAAGATTTAAACTGATAAATTTCTAATTATTATTGTTGATGTTGATGATATCGTTTTTGGTAGCAATGAAGAATCCATGAGTTAGAATTTTTCTTCAGTAATGCAGCAAGAATTTGAAATGTCCTTGCTTGGTGAACTTACCTATTTTCTTGGTCTACAAGTTCAACAAAATAGAGATGGTATTTTTCTTTCACAAACCAAATCTCTCAAATAGATCTTGAAAAGGTATGAAATGGAAGATTCTAAACCTGTATGTACCCCGATGGTAACAGGATGCAGTCTCAGCTCAAATGATGAATCAACAGCAGTACACCAACCAACTTACAGATCCATGATTGGCAGTCTGCTTTATCTAATAGGTACCCGACCTGACATCATGCATGCATTAGGAATAGTTGGAAGATTCCAAGAAAATCCAAAGGAATCACACCTTCAAGCAGTCAAATGAATTTTCAAATATCTTCAAGGAAATCAAGACTTTGGTTTATGGTATCCTAGAGATACAGATCTTACTCTTCATGCATATATAGATGCAGATTGGGTAGGAAGTGTTGATGATATAAAAAGCACTAGTGGTGGTGCATTCTATATGGGTTCTAGGTTAGTGTCTTGGTTCAGAAATATACAAAGTTCAATTGATTTATCTACAGCTAAATCAGAATATGTGGTTGTTGCATCTTGCTGTACACAACTACTTTGGATAATGCAAACCTTGCAAGACATTCAAATCAAATATACTCCACCCATATCCATTCTATGTGATAATACAAGTGCCATCAGTATTTCAAAGAATCCAGTCATGCACTCCAAGACCAAGCATATACCCATCAAATACCATTTTCTACGTGAACGATTGCTTGAGCAAAAGGTCAAATTGGAGTATGTTCCCTCCAAAGAATAGGTTGCTGATATATTCACTAAACCACTGCCCAGAGAAACATTTAAATATCTCAGGCAAAAGCTAGGAGTAGTTGCTACATCATGCTGTTGTTAAATCCAATTTTTCAGAGAAAGGTTATTATACGCGTGTTTCATGAAGTATAGTCGCGTACACATGCAGGTTTCTGTGGGTCAAGGAGCGTATATGTTTTTCAAACAAGAAAAATAGTGGGGTAGGCTCTGATATGGGTGCTCTATCTGGTGTTGATGATTATAGTCTATTGATATGCTCTGTTCATTAATTTTTTTATCTAACTGACAAAGATGCCTTGATCATTGACTTGTTAACAATGCAAAGGTAGCACAAGTTCAGGGGGAGCATTAACCTTCACTCGCATTCTACATTGTTGGTAGTATGGTTGCTGAGTCTAGCTATGGCTTTAGATATTTATACCTTTTGTTGCTTAAGTAATGTAAAAGTCTAGGGTGTGATATGTCTTCTCATACATTTGAAAGAGTCCTATTCGACAAATGATGTAATTTGTATCCCCACTTTGCATTGGATGGATTATGTAATTATATTTCTATCATGTATAAACAATTGGTATATCACCACTTGGTTGGATAGATGTGTCAAATTTTGTATATCCCCACTTGGTTGGGAGACGGATGTATGTATGATTTTCATTGGTGATAGGAAGGTCATACTCACATAGTTGAGTTATAGAGTCATGTTATTCTTTTGGACAATATTTTTGCAGACTCTGCTTGTGCTTAGGGGGAGCATGGATGGTTTCAGTACATCTCAGCTTGTACAAAGGGGAGCTCAATCAAACAATTCAATATGTACTCAGGGGGAGCATGAACAACATAAGGGAGAGAATATCTTGGTCCGTCCTTTGCCCTTGATGTCAAAGGGGGAGAGTGTCTTGGTGTTGTTTTTGCCATCAAGTCCAAAAGGAGAGATTGTTGGCATTATGATATAGGTGTTGTCCTTGATGGAAACTCACTCAGATGAAAGTTCACAGTGCAATAGGTTAAAAACAAAGGATTATAGATCAGACTCCAAAGAATGAAGAGAGGTATATGCTGGTTCACTTTGTCCAAGGTGCATATACACACGGTTTAACAGAACAAAAGTAGCGTATAATGTATACATGCACTTTCACGGGAGGAAAATCATGTACATGTTGGAAAACCAAGTTTTTGGTCTAAGGTATTTGATCCAAGGTATTTTGGTCCAAGGTAATTGATCCGAGGCATTTGGTCCAAGGTATTGACCCTAGGTATTGGGTCCAAGGTATTGGTCCTAAGTGGTTTTGGTCCAAGGTACTGAGAAAGGCCTAAGAGTATATAAGGAGGAGAAGATCATTAGGCCAAGGTGTGCAAGCAATGAGATTCTAAGGAATACTTCTATCTGAAGTATATATTATGTTGTAGGGTTATGTTTGGGATTGGATTTGAAATATTCATGTGCACCTTGAGCTCAACATTGGATCAGGAATCATGAAACTTGAAATGAATTATTCTTGAATGATATAATATTGGTTGAGACCAGATTTGATGTTTTGCACCTGTTCAATTAGTTATCTTTCATGACCTAGGTTTGTTTGAAGTCTGGAATTGCAGCAAAGTTCTGAGTCAAAATTTGCAGATCTGTACACAGGTTCGTGTCGGCCAAAAGGCATATACATGCAGATTCGACTCTTTCAAGTAGCGTACACAAAAAGAAAATCTTGTTTTCAGATCTCTGACTGATCTATCTGATCAAATTTTGTTGTTTTACTGTTGTTTGTCAATGAATTCTTCTTAGATCTGAACGTAGAACTGTTGTATAAGGAAATTGAGTCTGATTGATTGATTGATTGAGATGGAAGGGTGATCCTTGTTGCTATCTATTTTGAACTCTGTAATATGACAATAGATCTTCAGAATGTCACTGATTGGTTCAATCTATGGTTCAAAAGTTTATGATTCAGTATCTTTAGAGATATACGCAGGTTTGGTTAAAGGAAGTAGTGTTTTGGTGTCAGTGATCTGATTGTTCAGATTAATTGAATATTGGCTGGTGCAGTTTAAGTTTAAAAGGCTTTGATGGGTCCAGCATGAAAATTTGATGAAACATGCCCTTCAGATTTTGGTGTTGTGATCAAGGAGTATCTAGTTTGAAAATTCATGAAACGTGGTCCCTGGTGCAAGAGTGGATTTTTCTGTAGGCTAGCACCTACATACTAGTAAACATATTGGCTAGTACAAGAGCTAGGGGGTTGTAGATCCCTTCCAGTAGAAGCTGGAAAATGGGAGAAGGTTGTAACCTTATGCAGGTAGAAGCCTGCGTATGGTATGAGTCTGCACAAGTACAAGATTGTAAACAAATTTTCTTATTATTAAAAGAAGACAGAGACAACAACAGCAGGTGGGTTCTACCTAGATTGGGTTTCCACCTTAAATATTGGTATTCATTTGTGTTGCTTATGTGTGATGCTTTATTTTTCTTTTACTGCACTGTCTAATAAATCTTTGATATACTGGTTTAAGCTCAACACATGATAAACTATCTCAATCACAAGTTATCTACATATATGTTGGTTTCTTTAAGCACAGTCGTGTGTACACACTAGTTCACTTCACTGAAGTAGCGTATATAAATCTGTTTGGGAAATAATTGATCTGATAATACTGATTCACCCCCCTCTCAGTATTATTTCCAACACATAGATCCTACTGATAATGTTAATTTATTTCCATAATCATTTTACAGAGAACAGTTGTTGTTTAGAAATCATTTATCGTATTTTCTTGATTTCCATTCAATTAAGAATTGTCATTCAATCAAGATTGTTGTTCAATTGAGAATTGTCATTCAATCGAGATTGTTGTTCAATTGAGAATTGTCATTCAATCGAGATTGTCATTCAATTCTGATTTTCTATAGATTAAAATTGTTTTTCAATTGTTACAATTCTCTTTCTTGATCGAGTGAGTTAGTTTTAATTCTATTTGAATATTGCCAAGCGTGATTCTTTGCAATCGCATTTAGATTCATTTTATTTTGGAATAAGTAGATAAAATTGTAGAATGTGTTAAGTGTTCTTTCAGAGTCATTTCTTCCTTAGTTATTTCTTTAAGAGTTGTGTGAATTGAGTTGAAGAGATAATTATTAGTGATTGCAATGATTTACCTTTAGGTAACCTCAGAATTCACTGCATATATTGTGCTGGCACTCTTGAGATAAAAAGAATTACCTTGAGTTGAGAATTAATGTAGGAATTAAGATTGCCTATAAAAATACATCTTAGTGCACCAATAGCGGTTAGTCACTCGTGACAGTGACCGCATCCACATGAGATTACACATCTCCATCACTGAAGAAGGTTGAGCGAGGCTTGATTTCAAACTTCTTCTTGGGATGAGCAAATTTCTTAATACAATACTCGAATCGCTCCCAAAGATAGAGAAATTTCATATGGCTCCTCAGAGATTGAAACTGCAAGTCACAGAAGCGCTACCAAAAATCCATAATCAATTCATGCGGAGCCTTCCGTTGTTGTAACAGTTTTTGGTCAAGATGGTCTGGATCAAAATGATAGAAAGTGTCTTCAATGAGATCACTGAAGTGCTCAAGTGAGTGTACATTGTCAGCTAGTAGGCTGCACAACCATCAAGGTGGAGATTCGTGAAGTGTGTATGCAAGTAGCAAACTTGCCTATTTGTCAGAACACCCATCTTCCTCATGAAGCATGGAAAGAAATTCATGTAAGAACTCAAGTCAGGCCACTTCTTCTTCACCATCATATGTGTAAGTGGATGAGAGATCGAAAAACTTCCTCGTGATGGTGACATATTCATGATTTGAAAAACATCGCAGGGGGAGAAGAGTGCAAGAATCCATGAAAGATATGCAAAGGTTCAAAACAGGATGAGATGACACAACTTGTCATATGGGCCTCCTTCTAATGCCAGAAATGTTGAGAATGTTGGACCTTCCAACATGTCAGGGGATCTCCTCGGTAAGAAGTCCCAATTAGACCTCAAAGCATTTGGTGTAGGAGTCCCAACAGTGGGCCATATAGTAATTCCTTGACCATGATTTCGCATACAGGCAAGTAAGATAACTCTATTGGTAGCAAGGGTGTGACAACTACAGTGAGCCAAGGAAGGTGCATGAGAGGTTCTAACACATTGAGGGTAGGTGAGAGCACCCCTTGGAAACCTGTAATAGTACTCGGGTTGGAAGGGAACACAAGAGCAAAGATACATCACAAGCTGGAAAGAAAGTTAGCGAGAAATCCAAAGTAATGGTTAAACCAACAACACATTTCAGAAAGATTCATACATACTTATACATCATAGTCTATACATGCTTGTGTAAGAAAACAATACATATATCATTTAGAGTAAACCAGATAGCATAGAATACAATACAACATATGCATGAAATGTGTTGGCTCTATTATATTAAGTATTGGGTTGCATTATATTCTTTCCACAACTAGCCCATGTAGCTAACCGGGGGTTAGAGGGGGAGGGTCACATGGGGTTTGAGGTGTACCCGTAACCCCACTTTATGGGGTCTGGGGTAGCGCCACGAAAAATTTTGGTTTTGGACCCTATGTTAGGTTGGGCAGACCCACCTATGGTTTTGTGCATGATTTTCGCACATGTTTTTTGGACGTGATGGTTTTCAGTCCATGGTTTTGGATGCGATGGTTTTCGGGTCCAATTTGGTATTGGATGCTTCAGCATGTATAAATATGTATTGTAACATTGAAAGGAACATAATGAAAAATCAAGCTGGTAGTCCCGGTTTTGGGATCCAGGGGAAATCTCTATGTATATGTTTTTTATGTGTTATGCTCTCGTATTTTATATTTTCTAGTGTTTTAGAATTCGTATGTAGGTAATTTTTGTACAGGTTTAAAACCTACATTTAGTATCAGAGCAGTTTTGGCTTCAAGGGGATGCCTTTGTTGCTGAGGGGTTTCGCTGGGGCCTGTGGTATACCTTATTTAGTGGGAGAACTGTGGGATCGATCTTAGTGGTGAAAGAAGATGGCGAGTAGTGGAAAGATAGAGATCAAGAAATTTAATGGTCAGAGTTTTGATTTGTGTAAAATCAAGATGGAGGATCTGTTGGTGGAAAAATATTAGTGGATCATGGTAGATTTGGGTAATAAACCAATGGGAGTGTCCGATGAAGAATGGAAGAAGTTGGATCGGAAGGCAAAGAGCACAATACGATTGTGTGTCTTAGATTCAGTATTGCTTAATGTATCAGGTGAAGCTATGATTAAGGCTTTGTGGTACAAGTTAGGGACTTTGTACCAATCTAAGTCTCTGGTGAATAAATTGTTCCTACCGAAAATGTTGTATAACCTGAGGATGAAAGATGGAGACTCGATGGCAGAGCATTTGAACGCATTTAATACTATGGAATTCAATTATTATCTATTGATATTAAAATTTCAAATGAAGATAAGTGCATCAGTTTGTTGTGTTCTCTGCCAGATTCGTCTAGTTATTGAAATAGGTAGCAATGCAACTACCTTGCAATTTGATGAAATAGTCTCATCCTTGCTGATTGAGGAGATGAGACGAAAAAATATGGAGAGCCAGAATGGTGATGCCTTGTCTGTACGAGGATGGTCCCAGAACAAAAGCAAAAATAAGTCATCGAGTGGGAGATCTAAATCTAGAGGGAGATCTAAATCTCCAGGAAAACCTATAAAGGTGGTGTGCTGGAAATGTAGAAAGGAAGGACACTATAAAAGGGACTGTAAATCTAAAGCTCCTGACAAAGGAAAGGGATCTGATGATGCTCCTTCTGCAGAGGCGAAAACCACCTTAGATGAAGGTGGGGATGTGTACATGGCTTCTTCAAGTACACA
>APFE030257995.1:155505-167583 GCA_000404065.3 Pinus taeda
TTGTCCTCCAAATTTGACATGAAAGATCTTGGTGTTGCAAACTATATTTTGGGCATGGAAATTAAAAGAGATCGTACAAAGAGGAAGCTCTAGTTAAACCAAAGGAAGTATGTCGAGATAATATTGTAGAGGTTTAATATGCAGCATAGTAAACCAGTGAAGGTTCCTATTCTTGTAGGTGTGAGGTTATCTGCTGAACAGTGTCCCAGGACACAAGCAGAGGAAGAGGACATGTCCCGTGTTCCATATGCAAGTGCAGTCAGTAGCCTAATGTATGCAATGGTCTGTACTAGAACAAACATTACCCATGCAGTGGGAGTATTGAGTAGGTTTATGTCAAAACCAAGAAAGGAGCATTAGACAGTAGTGAAGCGGGTTTTCAGGTATTTGTGTGGCATTAGTGATTATGGTTGGTGCTACCAAGGAAGACCAGGATTGGAAAGAGTGTTGAATATTCATGGATTTGTTGATGTAGACTAGGCTGGAGATCTGGATCAGAGAAGATCTACAAGTGGATATGTGTTTAACCTATTTGGAGGTGCAGTCAGTTGGATGAGTAAGAAACAATCTGTAGTGGCACTATCAACTACAGAGGCAGAATACATGGCAGCCACTCATGCATGCAAGGAAGAAGTTTGGTTGCAGAGATTGTGTTCAAGTATGGGGTTAGTACAAGAAGCTATAAGGATATACTGTGATAGCCAAAGTGAAACTTTCTTGGCAAAGAACCCTGCATATCATTCAAAGACAAAGCACATTGATGTTCAGTATCATTTTGTGAGGGATATGATAGAAGACAAAAAGGTGTTGCTGGTAAAGGTGGACACTTTGAAGAATACTACAAATGCATTGAAAAAATCTATGAGATTTGAGAAGTTCTCTTGGTGTAGAGAGACAATGGGTGTTTTAGGGCTAGAAAAATCACTAAGCTCTCTTGTGTCCCCCTGTGGAAAGAAAACAACAAGTGGGATAATGTTAGGTTGTGTTATATTCTTTCCATGACTAGCCCACGTAGCTAACCGGGGGTTAGAGGGGGAGGCTCACATGGGGTTTGAGGTGTATTCGTAACCCCACTTTATGGGGTCTGAGGCAGCGCCTAGGAAAATTTTGGTTTTGGACCCTATGTTAGGTTGGATGGACCCACCTATGGTTTTGTGCATGATTTTCGCACAAGCTTTTTGGAAGCGATGGTTTTCGATCCATGGTTTTGGATGCGATGGTTTTCGGTCCATGGTATTAGATGCTTAGGCATATATAAATATGTATGGTAACATTGAAAGGAACATAATGGAAAATCAAACTAGTAGTCCTGGTTTTGGGATCCAGGGGAAATCTCTGTGTATATGTTTTTTATGTTTTATGCTCTCCCATTGTTTATTTTCTATGGTTTAGAATTTGTATGCAGGTAATTTATGTATGGGGTTAAAACCTACATTAAGAAGTGTAAGTTCCATTCATACAATACATCCATGTCCAACCACTACTTCCAATAGTGGAAGGTTATAGCCACAACCACTGTCTCCTCCAAATAGATGTACTAGCTCTGTGTAGTGGAGAAGCCAAGGCTCATTACAATACTATCCAATCTTTCTCTAAGATACCTCTATCGAAGCTTGGCTGACCAAAATCCCTTACAATGAATTATGAGGGACTATTTATAGCAAAGGGTGGGGCGACCCTCGACATTTCCCTTTGTGACAGTTCATCTACCCTCATGACGCTTCATCTACTCTATGACTATTACATCCAACTATCGACACTTGACTTACACTTGACAAGACATTACATTACAATGCACATGTGCCCATGTGAGACAAAATGGCTTGAGCAAGCCATGCAAGACATCATTGACACTTGGTACATTGTGGTGAGACCAACTCTTTGACATGCTTATGATGGTGAAGGTGGTGAGCTGATGCCAAGCTTGGTCATCTATGATGGTGTGCATGCACTCCATAGTGACATCTTGCTGAAGCAAACTCTTGCCTCTGTTGCATCCGAGTGCATTGGTATGGATGTCCCATCCAACTTGTCTGCTAACATGTGAATGGTATTCTTGGGTGCAGCCAAACTATCAACATATTGATGCATAGTGTTTGTGTTGATCTACTAGTGTGTGTTGGTGGTCCATCAACTATCAACTACATGCTCAGCTCCAGTCATACTTGCTTCTTGTCTTCCCCTTAGTGAGTGTGATGAATGAGTTGGATCGCATGCATGCATACAATGACATGCATGATGTTGAATCCCTTGCATGTGATCAACAACACTACTCACAATGTCTACTCCGTGCCAGCTATTGGGATGGATCTATAACTTGTATGAGTGCAGTTTCATCCATGAGTGCATGTTGTGCCCGTTCTTGTTCCTATTCTTGTTGCAACTCATTTACTTGTCTGTGCAACTCATGTTCTTCCTTGAGTTCTTGCTTCAACACATGCATCTCCTTCTTTTTCCATTCTCTGTCTTTGTGCGATCTTCATGTCGCGTCGTCACCTCATAGACTAAGTCTCCAAATTTTCTATCATCATCAGTGGATCTGCTTGATCTTGCAACTTTGTTCCACCTCTATGTTGTCAACAACCTTCCTCTTGCATTCATTGCATCCAGTATGTTGCCTTCAGCTATTGTTCATGATGTTGCTCGATGTGATGTTGCTGCCATCATATCTTTATGTCCTTGTCTACGAACAACTTGATGGCTTTGTGAGTAGGAAACCTCATAGACACTTGATCGACTGCATTCCAAAGTGTGCTCTGTATGGTGTCTTCGACTTTGCTCTCCTGGAAATGATTGTACTTGTGCTGCTGAGAGGCAAATGAACACTTGCGATACCTAGATACATGGGAACACTCATGGCAAACAATCTATCAGTCAAAAACCAAAATGAACTTGAGAACTGACTTGCAACATACCTGTGTGACTGATCATGAAGGTCATGCAATTTTTACTGGGAGGTAAGGAGATTGAGTGCCAAAAATGTGCAAGGCACAATATGGGTTGCTGGGAGGCTGACTAATTGCTGGAAATGTGCAATGCATAGTCCATTCTGGCTACATACTTCTAGAATTGCACAATGTGCAATCTCAGCTAGCAATGGTTGCAGGCTCAGTGACTCCATTACACAATTTTCTCAGCCAATAGTCACTGTCCCTCAGATTTGTGCAAAAAAAGCCTAGAGAATAGCTTATGGGTAGAAATGTGTATTTCTAGAGAGGAAGGCAGAACCTTCTCTCTTCGGATTGTGCAATGCGGTCTCGGTGAAGCAAAGTCTGGGTCAAGACTGCCCAGACTCGCCGACGGGCAACTAAAAGTGAATGTGAATGCGAATGCATGGGGATTCTGAGTGTAAGCATAAGTGAATGATCATGCATGCAAACGACGAATGAAAAATTCAGAAAATAGAACAACATGCATGTGGGTGAGGTGAGTCACCGAATCGGTGACTGTTCGTGAAAAATAATTTCATGCATGCGACATTAGTGAGATGTTAATGAAAATTGAAATGGTTCTAGTACAAGCTAGTATGTATCAAAATGACAAAAAGTACTCACTGAAATCAAGCAGACAATGTTCATATGAAGAAAAACACAAAGGACGCCAAAAACGCAACATAAGACATGGAAAGTAGGCTGACCTCAAAACAACTGGGTTGAATGTGCCGACAGCTCCTAGATGCAATGTGGGATGTCAGAGCTACAAGGTTGATGTGAGGAATGAGCTGTGCAGTGTCTGAATGATGAGTTTTGATGAATTTGATGTTGTTACACGCATGCCACAAATCTAGGGAAGGTGACACTTGGTGGGAGGTTTTTGAAATGATCCTTTCATGTAACCTCCAACTGCTAAAAACAGATCCCTAAAATAAGGGATGCCTTTGCATGCTGCCTTGGGAGAAGCTGCCCATGCATGCAAGTCTATTTTTCTCGGTCCCGGAGGGAATCGGTCAACTCAACTACACATGCAAGAGGTTGCTTAACTGCTGGGAGAAAATGCGCATTTCTGACTAGGAGCTGGGCTGGCTGCTTAGAAGATTTGCACAATTTCTAGGAAGAGTAGCTGGCTACTTCATAGATTTGCGCAAATTCTAGGCTGAGCAGCCTAGATGGGAAGGATTGCATAATTTTCTGGTTGAAGCTTTCTCGAAATAATTGTGCAATTCTGAAGCCCAGCAAGCTATTAGTCAGGATTTGCAAATTTTGGAGGGAAGGCTGGTTGCCCTCCAAATTTTTGCAAATTCTTGAAGGAGCTACTCAACCTACTATTGGACCAAGTCCAAATGAACAACCTGTGATGGAATGCATCAAGGTTTGATCGACAGGCTGTCTTTCTACAAGGAAATCACCAGAGCTTGTGTACTTGATGAAGCAAGACATGTTGTTGTGAAGTTTAGTAGGGAGGCTTCAAAACAAAGCTAAGGAAAAATTTTGGAGGTTGGTTGTAGTTTCTACAACACCAGGAAAGGACAACATTTCTGTTATCACCTAGATTGAACCTCAGGCTGAAGGAAGGCAAGCCAGGGTAACCACAAACCACGCTTAGCCAAGTAGCTAGCCCTAATAGGCCGGGAGAGGGCTCTCCCTGTAAGGATCTTAGCCAAGATGATTGGATCAGGTAAAGGATATTAGGCTAGGTATAGTAGCATGAAATTTTTTATTGTATTTGAAGGGGCTTTACCGAATCACGAGGAGCTAGACAGTTTAGGTCCAGGGAACTAGGTTAGAATTGCAGAGTGTTCAATGGGGAAAGGTAGGCATAGGCTTTAGCACTCAAGGGCTTTATGGGGTGAGATTTTTTAGACTGGTGAGAAGCTAAGAAGGACATGTGAAAACCATGGATCCTTCCTAGACTGCAGAAAACATGAAATGATGAATGGTTTCCCAAGACAAAGCACTGATATAATGAATTCTACCTATCAACTTGAAAACATTCAACTAGACGCAATGAAATGATGAATGGAACATATAAGATACATTAACATATGATCACATAAGAATAAACTATACTAAAACTCATACCACATGGATCCCATAAAAATAGTTGCAATTCCTATTAATCTCCTGCGAAACTGCTTACAAAAGATGTACAATCAAAGTCTCAGCATCCAGCTGAGTCCAACCCTTTACAATGAGAAAGAAGAAGAAGATATAGACATGAATTCAACCTCCTCCCATCCTCAAGGGTCGAATCCCTAAGATGAGGATCTAATCTAACTGATACTGAACAAGAAACAGAAATATAGGCATCATCAACAACTTGCCTCTAAAAGTGAAAAACTGATTCATTTGAGCTCAAACTAACTTCTAAGGCAATGAATCTACCCTATATTACTATTTATCTATCATAATTACATGCCAAATCATCATTTACAATGGTGAATCATCATCCATGAGAGAGAATCCATGATCATAGTCAAAAACTGGAAAAAATAGCAACCCTGAGCAAAAACTGCCGTACGCGCAGCACCAATAGCCCAACGCGCAGCGCCACTTTTAGGTCCTTTTTGGAGGCCTTCTTGGCATCCACATTGATCCCATGATAGCTCATTGGTAATATCTTCAAGTATAATTTCCAAAACACCTGGAATTTCTACATTTGAAGCTCGTTTGACCACTCAAAACTAGATTCTCTTAAGACTGCTTCTATGTGTCCAAAAAGTGGCAGAAAGGTCATTTTTAGGGTGTTTTTTGACCTTTTGGTGAACTAGTTCTGACCCAAAAACTTTGAAACTTTCTAGGGTGCATTTCCTTATCGATATGAATCCAAAAATGTAAACTATTTCTTCATTGAGTGCCCCTAGGAAAACTGTAGCGTTGGTGGCACTGTGCGTCTAGGCATTTTTCCTGTGTATAGAATTTCAAAATTTGGGAATGAAAAAATTTCCTCCAAAGTTGCCAAAATTGGTGAGAAGCATCATCATCAAGTGTCTTGATGATTCAAGGAAGCTTCATTAAGCATCCTAAGCCTATCCTCCTCCTTTTTTCCTTTCAAAGCCTGCCTTAGCCTAGCTTTCATTTTCTTGACCCTCATATTGCAAATCTTGTTTCGGGTCCTGTAATGATAGGCCATGTGTCTGATCATCTGATTATCTCTATTGGCCTTTTGTAGCAGCTTCTCAAGGTGTAGGTTGACTCTCTCAAGCTAATTTTCTCTATCATCTTCAATCTCCTTATCAATAGGAGTCAAAGAGACTTCTGCCTCTTTTCCACTTTGTCGTCTCATCTTGAGCATTTCCAGCTCCATGAGGACTTGTTTGTCAATGAACTGCTTGTTTTCTTGCTCCAAATATGTGATGACATATTTGGACCTCTCCAAATTGTCTACCAAAGCTTGTACTTGAGCTTCCCTTTCTTGTATGATGATATCTTTGATGGTTTCTTTGTCTTGAGCCTCTAAGTTAATGATTTCCACTCCATGATGAGTATAACATTGCTCTGGCTTATCACGCTCATTCAAGTCAAAGCCCCTTTTCTCCTCATCATCAAGACTTTGCTCTGGCATCTTTTACTTCCCTTTGTGCGACTACTACACCTGTACCTGTTGTGCTGAAGAAGAAGGCAAAGCCCCTTCCACATCTTGTGGAACTAGCATTTGCCTACGGGTTGATGAAGAAGGCAAGGTCCCTTGCTACAAATAATCTCCTTTTGCCCCTCTGATATGTCATGTAAATGAGCATCTCAGTAGTTCTAGTCTCCTTGGCTTCCTCATTCACCTAGACATTGCTAGAAGGTCCTCCTGCTTCTTGAGACACTAGTGGAGGAATTTGAGGACCCCTAAAGATATCATGAGAAATAAAGGTCTCCCAAGAGATGTTGAGGAGACTGGGATGATGAAGCAAAATGATCTTGATCAGGGAATAGTGATAGAGACTACTCATCTACTAAGAGTATGGCTTCTTCTGGACAAAATGAGCCACCTTCTCAATATTCCTAAACAAGAAGTAAGGGAGGTTTAACATCCTCACCCTGGTAAAATGCATGAGGAGCCTGATGTGATAGGTGTATAGCCTAGAGAATCTGCCCTCACAAGTGAAATACTTCATGATGATTTTCATCATGGGAACATACTTATCTTCGAGAAAGCCGAGAGGAAAAAGTCTCTTCACCTCATTTATGTATTGGGGTTTGATATAAGGCTCATAGTAGTGTTCATCCAGGTCTTGGGCCTTATACCACCTCTCCCCTACATTCAGAATCCTGGTGGCATCTAAGATGATAGAAGGTGAAACTATGATATTACCCAGCAAGAGTCACCATGTTGTCCCGAAGACGAGCTACAAAAGGTATAGTGAGCTCAGGGTGATGCTGAACTCTCTCTACCTGCTCACAAAACTCATAGCAGCCAAGGTATCTGAAAAATGTGACAGCCAACTGAGAGGCCTCCAACTCCCTAAGGTTTCATGGCTCTTCTATGATAATCTTTCCTCCATTGTGTGGTTTTCTCTGTTGCCTAGCTCTGTCTACTGAGATGTCACAACCTATGCTTGCCTTCTCCTCATAGTCTCGGTCCTCTTGGTCCATGTTTGCAAGGTTGAGGTTGTATGAAGGGAATGAGTGAAAGTGTTTTTAGGAATGAGGGGATGGGAGATGATCTTGTGGCTAGGAAATGAATGAAGGAGTAGAAAAGGAGAGGGAGGGATTTTTTTGATAAATTTCCCTTGGGGAAGAGGGATAAAAAGGGATGGGGAAATATGGAATAGGGATAAAGGGACAAAGGGATAAAATATAGGGAAATAAGGATAGAGTTTAGAATTTTAGTGAGTGATAGGAGGAACAATGATAGTTTAGGGTTTTAGGCATCACTAGGGAAATTTAGGGTTTCATATTTAATGTAGAAAATAATGCTTAGGATGTTTGATTTGCAAACCAAAAATAAAGTGAGGAATGTCAACTTACTTGCAATGATGGAAAGAGAGAGAAATTTGAGGTTTGTTGGAAGTGTTGAGGCTTTTCTAGCCTTCCTGCTCAACGCACAACACTGGTGCCCACCCAGGAAGTGCAGCGCCAACCTATCTGCCTCAAAAGCACAGTGCCTCTCTGCCAATGCACAGTGCCACCGCTCCACTTCTCCAAAAGCGTAACACCACCCTCCAGAAGCACAACACCAACCTTCCTTTGCCCAAAACTCACTCAAGCTTGCCTCTTCTTCTCACTTTTTTGACTCCTTGCTTGCCAATGAGAATAATGAACTTGGAAATGAAATGTGGGAGCTTAAATAGGAGTAGATTTTGATTTTTCATTTGAATGTTTCTTTTCCTTCTTGAAAACTCTGTTTTAATTCCTTTTTCTTCTTTGTGTCTTTGCAGGTGGATTAACGCTCAACTTGAACTAATTTTTGCAGTGTTTCTTTGTCTTGTAGCCAGGAGAGATGCTCTAGTGCAGCTAGGATCAGTTACTACATATAGTGACTTTAAAATTACATATGAAATACAAATAAACTCAAAATACTCTGTTTTCACCTCAAAAATATGTTTTTGAGGTGAAAATTACATAGGTAAAAAGATAATTAGTCAGTGACTATGACCTACAAGCCATCATGTTTGACTTATTCATCATCCTCATACCCCTGTTGTCCTTTATTTATATGTTAAAATCAGGCTGTTGACCTTGGAAATGAAACCCTAGGACCTAATGAAAACATTTGTTATGACCTAATAAAAACATGATTGCAAATTGACCATGAAACCATAACTGAAAACAACCTAAAGAAGGGTCAGCATGTATACTCTATGAGGGAAAAATTTAGATTTTTGAAGAGAATACAACCATCAGTGGATCAGTTAAACATGACCTAATGGAATGATGTAAAATTTTCAGTATGGGACCCCTAAAATGACAATGAAAAGAGTGAATTTGATCCCTGATGGAAGTATGCAGAGACTGACACTAACAGTTTCCATATAAGGAGCACCAATATTTCCAAAAGGAGGAAAATGACAAGGATTCTTGTTAGAGGGGTTTCCTTGATTGGTGGACTCAAGAACTATTGCCATTAGTCTCAACCTAATATCTACTAAGGACTTGTTCCATAGTAAGGGTGTTGTTTCATGGTCAATTAATTGATTTTAGAAATTAAAGACACAAAATAAAACAATGGAGTAAACTAGGCAAAAGGGTTACCAAGCAATTGTGAACTGCAATATACCACCTTGGAGAACCAAAGATTTACATTCAAGCAAGAAATCTCTCTTAATTTTGTGAAAGGAATATCACAGTGTAAAAGGTGACCAACTCAGTTACCTATGATGAGGATAGAAACCTATGGTGGACTTCCAAAATATACTCAATGGTACATGGAAGCAAAAGTCCATATATTGTTTTCTAATTCATGATGTTTGATGAGAGTGTTCCCCTTATTATGCATGGAGCACCATCCGATATACCCTAAGGTACATGGAGAATGACAGCATACACTTACGTGCATAGAATGGGATATGAACCCCGGAGTGCAACGCTGGAAAAAAATGACAACTCCTACGTTTAAAGACATCGAAGCATGTCTCTAGCCTAGACCTCTATGTGTGCCGTTAAGTTTCAAATGCTCCTTAGGTTAATTAAGTGAATTTTAGATTTTATCTTGAATTATGTTTCAATTTCAAGGCCCAAAACTCGATGTCACCTAAACACACCTATGATGCAACTAATATGATAAAAAGATATATTTTCATTTTCCTTTTAACAATGAAAGGCCTAACAAAGCAGGGGAAGAAGAAATCAATCAACAATGCAACAAACAAGCGATGTAACAATCGATCTCCTCAAATTCACTATTCCAATCAAAGTGAAAGCCCTATATGCAATGCCAATAATTTTTCTTTTCTTTTCTTTTAATTTTTCAAATGCAAAGAAACATATGAGTGCAACTTGATCGCCAATGAAAAGAAACCACACAAACTTTAACTGTAATATAAAAGGTACTTTTCAAATTCAACAGTAAATTTATGCATACAAACCTGAATTGACAAGAAGAAGAAAGAAAGAAACAAAATTTTATCAAAAAAGGTGATGACATTGAGAGGTGATTAACACTCATACACAATCTATGCCCCCTTGATGACTGAGGGGGATTTTTTTTTTTGCAAAAATGAGAGAAAAAACACGAAAAAATCATTAAGAAACTGAAGAAAACCTCTAGATAATGACCAAAGGAAAATGCACTCAATTTCACACAAAATCAAGTGTTTTATGGGCTTCTAAGAGATAGGGACGCACTCAGAGACACAAGGAAAACAAGCTAGACCAAAGCTAATCAAAGAGTAAAGCACACAAAGGAAATTTTTTGTATGAAATAGGGGTACAAAGAAGGCTAAGATGCTCTGTAATGCTCTATTAGTAGACCAGGGGTGCGCTGTTCAAAGAAAATGGATTTTACAACAAAAAATTCAAATGCAATTCAATGGAAGGTTTTCCAATGGTCAATTCAAGTTGAGTGAGACACTTGAGGTCTGTTTAAGAGGTGTAACAAGGGAAAATGTCAAGGAAACTATTGGGTCCCTATGATACTAGTAATTACCCCATTACTATTGTAGTTGTACCCCTTATTAATATTGTTGTGCCCCTATTTCCCCCATATTGTTATTACTGTGCCCCATATAATCCCTCTATTGTTATTTTTGTGGCTTTATATTATTATTGTTAGGTTGGCTGGGTTATATTGTGACTCTTAGACTCCTATATATAGAAAGGAGGTTTTTGTCATTTGTTATCATCCAAGAATTTCTCATTTATTGTAATGTAAAGGGAGGTTTCCCCCTCAAAGAGGCTGAATTCTAAGGCGTTGATCTATCTTTTCTTGAGTTGGTTTCATAACATTTGGTATCAGAGCTTTGGATTCTAGGGTTTCGCTGCTCCAAACAGGGCATCGTGGCATTTTCGTTATAACTTTTTTTTTGGAATGTTTCAGAAGCAAAAAAAAAAAACCCATTTGAGAAGACATCGTTCTGAATCTCGCATCCGAATTTCAGAGCTTTTTGCACTATATTTGCGGAGCTATGATCTGAGGAAGTTTGTCTTTTTGCAAACTTCTGAATTACATTCCAAACAGGTGACCTGGGGAAAATCGTCATAACTTTTTCTCTGAGCATTGGATTGAAATTTTGTAAGAAGGTACAGAAAGAGAACAGACTGTAGTTTCTTTTATATAGTTTTTAGAGCCAAAAGACGAAATAGGGACTAGTGGCACATCATACAAGTTTGCCCTACTGAACTAGTCCATAATCAGGTCACTATGGGAGATTTCGCATAATGCTTCCTTGGAGAATCCAATTTGGATCAGACTGGTGGCATTGGAAAGAGGACACAGAGTTCTACTGCGGATCACAATTTCAGAACTGGATGATTTGAATGTACAGAGATACATTAGACACAATATCGAGCTCCTACAAAGTGAAAAAAGGTGTGTAGATTCTTTTAAATTTTTGCTTAAGATTGGTTTGAAATTTATTTTGAAGGAATTCAAAGGGCATAGTAGAGCATTAGTATCGGTAACTAATTCTCCGAGGAAAGAAAATGCAAACATCTACTAAGGAACCTTTAAGCTCTAGCATGACTCATGAAGAAGAGGAAGAAATGCTACATGATATATCAAAATTACAAGAACAAGTGCAACAAGTGTCACTTGCACAAAAAGCAACAGAATCTAAGATGGATGGTTTAAGGAAAGATGTAGAAGCTAAGATGGATGGTTTAAAGAAAGGTGTAGAAGCTAAGATGGATTATTTAAAGAAGTGCGTAGAAGCTAAGATGGATGGCATGGAAGCTAAGATGAATGGCATGGACGCTAAAATTGATGGCGTGGATGATAAGATGGAAGAATTGACAATAAATATGAATAAGTTGCTACAAGGAATGGTGAAAAGGTACTAAAGGAAACTCATGATGAGAACAAAAGAAATTTTAATCATGATTCCATAGACTCTAATGTTCGATCGAAGACCCACCATATTCCAAAAATTAATATGAGGAAGTTTGATGGCAAGGATCCCGCAACATGGATATTACAGATGGATCAATTTTTCGATCTCAATAATGTGAAAAACACACAAAAGGTACGTATGGAAACTTTATATTTGGAACCAAA
>APFE030258000.1:0-26160 GCA_000404065.3 Pinus taeda
AAATTACAGAGATAACCATAAACACAAAGATGCAGCGGAAATAATACTTCATTTCATTAATGGGAAATACTGAAACATGCTTACAATCAGAAATGGAAATAAACTAGCTAGGGCGATGGTAGCTTATCTCTGAGAAGAGATGTGATGGCTACATGCCTCTGAACTGTGTTACAATGAGGCTCGAAGGCCTATTTATTGTTGAGAAACAATGAAAAACCCTTAAGATTCCAAAACCTAACCCTAGGAGATGAAACGCCAAACTGTGGGCCCCGTTTGGGGGTAAGTTGGTACATCAACTTCCCGGGGTCGTAAATTTAGCATATGATCTCCGTTTGACATGTACAATAGCTCATTAGAAATATCTATTCGAGCACTACCATTGTTGGAACGGGCATTCCCCAAAAAAACGTCGTTTAGGGCCTCAAAACGGCTTCGGAAGTTCAGGACCCGAAAAATTGCTAAAAATAGTAAGTTGTGCTACAATTAAGGAAACTAAAAATGCTGAGAAAGACAATGGTGGGGGTCCAGGTGGACTTGGCAGGTGGCCACCAATATCCACCTGGATCAAAGAACTGCTTTGGATTCTCCTGTATCAGATATGTAATTTGGATACTGAGACAAGGTGACAAAAACCCAAATAAAATAAATTCAGAGTTCTCTGAAAGATGAAGAAGAATATAGAGATCATAATGTTATTGATGATGCCTAGTCTCAACAAATATCAAGAAGAGTATCTCTTGATCAAGAATATGGATTTTCAATTCCTTTCCAATCCAAATTATCAAATAGTTCATACAAGCACATTCTTCTTTAGGTCTGTAAGGTGATAGCTCTAGCAAGGACAAGGTGCCTTACAACCCTTACAACATTGATGCTACTTTAACCAAAAATAACTGGCCAAATAGGAGACATAGACATTTTAAAGATGGTTTAGAAGAAAATGCGTTGCTTTTAGAGAGAATGGACAAATTGAAATACAAGGGATGTCATCAAAACCATTAGAAGAAGAGAAAGGTTGACAAGGTGCAAATTTTTTGTGTGGTAGGTTTTATTTTTTAGTCTCTAGCTTGGAAATATCATAGCTTCCCTATTGTGGTTAAATTTACTATTTTTTCTCTCAACCATGGAAACCTTTTTTTATTAGTTTTTAAGAATTTGTGATTGTATTGAGATTTACGGCTTGAAGAATTTGATACCTCAAATTGAATGAGAGATTGTAGGTTAAAGATGAATATGTGCTAGTGTATCTGCACATTAACATTTTAAGAAATTCTGAGAATTTATTCTGCACACACCATCCAAACGATACAAAAGAAAGATTTCAAGATAAGATAAAGGCCCTTATTCTACACACTCAACTGCATAAAGACAATACAAAAAATCTCTCCCATTCACAAGGCTAAATGTGGAAAGTCACTCTAGATCATATTGAAGTATAAAAAATAAATACAAACATAAAATTACTTTGGACGAAAGAATTGAAATCCTACATAATCTTTACTTTCGTAAACAATCTTAAACCCAACCAATAGGTGAAGGCATGGATTGCATAGCACCAATGCAATGACTATATTTCATTGCAGAGTAGCAAGATGGATTTTTTGGACCCTAATCCTTGTGATTGTAATTCCACACTAGAACACCAAATGAAGGTCTTCTCTTGGGCATCTTCACAAGTACGATCAGAAATTCATGAGGGCACATTCCATGCAACCTTCAAAATCCATGAATCTAACAAAAAGAGCTTCATTTGTAGTGACAACTACTTTGGATTCTCCTATATTAGATATGTAATTTGGATACTCTGACAAGGTGACGAAAACCCAAATAAAAGCAATTCAGAGTTCTGTGAAAGATGAAGAAGAATATAGAGATCATAATCTTATTGATGATGCCTGGTCTCAAGAAATATCAAGTAGAGTATCTCTTGATCAAGAATATGGATTTTCAATTCCTTTCCAATCCAAATGATCAAATAGTTCATACAAGCACTTTTCTTCTTTAGGTTTGTGGGGTAGTAGCTCTAACAAGGATGAGGTCCCTTATAGCCCTTGCAGCATTGATGCTACTTCATGTTCGAAATAATACTAAGAGGGGGGTGAATTAGTATTATCAGATCAAAATTTTATTTCCCAAATAGATTTGTATACACTACTTCAGTGAAGTGAACTAGTATGTACACGCGACTGTGCTTAAAGGAACCAACGTATATGTAGAGAACTTGTGATTCAGACAGTTTATCATCTGTTGAGCTTAAATCAGTATATTAGATATTTATTAGACAATGCAGTAAAAGGAGAATAAAACATCACACATAAGCAACACACATGAACACGAAGATTTAAGGTGGAAACCCAATGTGGGTAAAAACCACGTGTTGTTTTCGTCTCTATCTTCTTTTAATAATAAGAAAATTTGTTTACAATCATGTATTGGTGTAGACTCATACCAGTACGCAGGATTCTACCTACAGAAGGCTACAACCTTCTCTCATTTTCTAACTTCTACTGGAAGGGGGCTACAACCCCCTATCTCTTGGACTAGCCAATATGTTTACTAGTACGTAGATGCCAGCCTACAGAAAACTCCACTCTTCCACCAGGGACCACGTTTCATGAATTTTCAGACTAGATACTCTTGGATCACAACACCACAAGTTGAAGGCCACGTTTCATCAAATTTTCACACTGGACCCATCAAAGCCTTTTAAACATAAACTGCATCAACCAATATTCAGTTAATCTGAACAATCATATCACTGACACTAGAACACTGTGCTGAACCCTTAATCCTGCATCATCATCCAAAACCAACTGTAAACTCAAAAATCATGCATTAGAATGTATACGCTACTTGGTTGAACCCAACCTGCATGTATACGCTACTTCCTTTAACCCAACCTGCGTATATCTCTAAAGATACCGAATCATACACTTCTAAACCACAAACTATACCAATCAGTGACATTATGAAGATCAATTTTCATATTACAGAGTTCAAAAAAGATAGCAGCAAGGATCACCCTTCCTTCTCAATCAATCAATCAATCAGACTCAATTTCCTTATACAACAATTCTACATTCAAATCTAAGAGGACTTCATTGATAGACAATAGTGAAACAATAGAATTTGATCAGATAGATCAGTCAGATCTGAACATAAGCTTTTATTTTTGTATAAGCTACTTGGAAGAGTTGAACATGCGTGTACACCCATTTTAGCCAAGATGAACCTATGTATAGCTCTGCAGATTTTGACTCAGAAATTTGTTCTAATTCCAAACTTTAGATAAACCCAGATCATGATAGATAAAAAATATAACAAGCACAAGACATTAGATCTGGTCATAACCAATATTAGATCATTCAAGAGTAAGTCATTTCAAGTCTTATGATTCTTCATCCAATTTTGAACTCAAGGCGCACATGAATATTTCAGATCAAGTCCCAAACATAACCATGCAACATAATATATACTTCAGATAGAAGTATTCCTTAGAATATCATTGCTTGCACACACTTTTGCCTAATGATCTTGTCCTCCTTATATACTCTTAAGCCTTTCTCAATACCTTGGACCAAAACCACTTAGGACCAATACCTTAGACCCAATATCTAGGGTCAATACCTTAGACCAAATGCCTTAGACCAATTACCTTGGACCAAAATACCTTGGATCAAATAACTTGGACAAAAAAACTTGGTTTTCCAACATGTACATGCTTTTCCTCCTGCGAAAGTGCGTTTATACATTATACGCTACTTTTGTTCTATTAAACTGTGTGTATACGCACCTTGGACAATGTGAACCGGTGTATACTTCTCTTTCTTCATTCTTTGGGGTCTGATCTGTAATCCTTTGTTGTTGTCTTGCTGCACTATGAACTTTCATCTGAGTGAGTTGTCATCAAGGAAAATACCTATATCATAATGCAAACAATCTCCCCCTTTGAAGTTGATGGCAATAACAACACCAAGAAAATCTCCCCCTTTGACATGAAGGGAAAAGGGTGGACCAAGATATTCTCTCCCCTATGTTATTCACGCTCCCCCTGAGTACATGTTGAATTCTTTGATTGAGCTCCCCTTGTTACATGATAAGATGCACTGAAACCGTCCATACTCCCCCTGAGCATAAGCAAAGTCTGCAAAAATATTCTCCGAAAGAATAACATGACTCTATAACCCAACTATGTGAATATGACCTTCCTCTTACCAATGATGCATACATACATCCATCTCCCAACCAAATGAGGATATACCAAATTTGACTCATCCACCCAACCAAATGTGGATATACCAATTGTTTATACATGACAAAAATACAATTACATCATCCATCCCATGCAAAGTGGAGATACAAATTACATCATTTGTCCAATAGGACTCATTCAAATGTATGAGAAGGCATATCACACCCTAGACTTTTACATGACTTAAGCAACAAAAAGCATAAATATCTGAAACCATAGCTAGACTCAGCAACCATAATGCCAACAATGTAGAATGCGAGTGAAGGCTAATGCTTCCCCTGAACTTGTGCTACCTGTGCATTGTTTAACAAGTCAACGATCAAGGCATCTTTGTCAGTTAGGTAAAAAGTAATGAACAGAGCATATCAATAGACTGTAATCATCAACATCAGACAAAGAACCCATATCAGAGCCCGCCCCACTATTTTTCTTGTTTGAAAGACATATACGCTCCTTGACCCACAGAAACCCATGTGTGTACGCGACTATACCTCATGAAATGCACATATAATAACCTTTTTTCTGAAAAATTAGATTTAACAACAAGATAATGCAGCAACTACTCCTAGATTTTGTCTGAGATAATCAAATGTTTCTCTGGGTAGTGGTTTAGTGAATATATCAACAACCTATTCTTTGGAGGGAACGTACTCTAGTTTTACCTTTTGTTCAAGCACTTGTTCACATAGAAAATGGTATTTGATGGGTGTGTGCTTGGTCTTGGAGTGCATGACTGGATTCTTTGAAATATTGATGGCACTTGTATTATCACATAGAATGGATATGGGCGGAGTATATGTGATCTAAATGTCTTGCAAGGTTTGCATCATCAAAAGTAGTTGTGTGCAGCAAGATGCAACAACCACATATTTTGCTTCAACTGTGGATAAAGCAATTGAACTTTGTTTCTTGTTGAACAAAGACACTAACTTCGAATCCATATAGAATGCACCACCACTAGTGCTTTTTCTATCATCAACACTTCCTGCCCAATCTGCATCTGTATATGCATGAAGAGTAAGATCTGCATCTCTAGGATACCATAAACCAAAGTCCTGAGTTCCTTGAAGATATTTGAAAATTCTTTTTACTGCCTGAAGGTGTGGTTCCTTTGGATTTGCTTGGAATATTCCAACTATTCCTAATGCACGCATACTGTCAGGTTGGGTACCTTTTAGATAAAGCATACTGCCAATCATAGATATGTAAGTTGGTTGATGTACTGCTGCTGATTCGTCATTTGAGCTGAGACTACATCCTGTTACCATTGGGGTACATACAAGTTTAGAATCTTCCATTTCGTACCTTTTCAAGATCTGTTTGAGATATTTGGTTTGTGAAATAAAAAACCTTCTTTATTTTGTTGAACTTGTAGACCGAGAAAATAGGTAAGTTCACCAAGCAAGGACATTTCAAATTCTTACTGCATTACTGAAGCAAAATTTTGACTAATGGATTCTTCATTGCTACCAAAAATGATATCATCAACATAAATAATAATAATTAGCAATTTATCAGTTTCAATCTTTATATATAGATTACTATCTATTGAACCTTTTGTAAAACCTTGTTGGTGTATATATTTGTCAAGGCAGTAATACCAGGCCCTTGGAGCCCGTTTTAGACCATAGAGGACCTTTTTGAGTCTACATACAAGTTTTGCATCATTTCCAAGAATGAATCCTTTTGGTTGTTCAATATAAACTTCTTCTTCTAAATCTCCATTTAGGAAGGCTGATTTTACATCCATTTGGTATACTTTGAATTTCTTAAAGCTAGAAAGAGCAAGAAACATCCTTATGGCTTCAAGTCTGGCACCAAGTGTAAAAGTTTCTTCAAAATTTATACCTTCTTGTTGAGCATGCCCTTTACAAACAAATTTTGCCTTGTTTCTAATGATTTCTCAATTTTCATTCATCTTGTTTTTGAATATCCATTTAGTTCCTATAATATTTTTATCATGAGGTCTAGGAACTAATTCCCAAGTATCATTTTTTTCAAATTTTTCAAGTTCTTCATCCATGGCCATGACCCAACATTCATATTTGCATGCTTCTTTTACATTTTCAGGTTTCGTGGAGGGTAGTAATGCTAGATAGCTTGAGGTCCCTGTAATGTTTCTTCTTGTCTATACACCTGCCTCTTTTTCCCCTAAAATTTGAGTTTCTGGATGATTTTTCTAAACATACCTGGATAGAGTCTTTTCTTCTACCATTATCTCTTCTTATGGTGCTTCATTGGTTTCTTCTTCAATATGATTTTGATTTGATGTGGGAAAATAATCTCCATCTTCTTCATTTCCATAATATTCTGTTGATTTTATCTATTTTGGATTTTTGCATGCTTCATCAACTACAACATCAATGCTTTCAACAATTTTTCCAAGTCTTTTATTATAACATTTATATCCTTTACTTTTGGAAAAATAACAAAGAAGAATACCTTCATCTGCTCTAGGTTGAAACTTACCAAGTTTTTCATCAGTGCTTTTGATATAACATTTCTTCCAAAAACTTTAAAGTATTTTACAGTAGGAGTCTTACCATACCAAAGTTCATGTGGATTTTGAGTGTTGTTTACCCAAACATTTGCTTGGTTGAGAATAGTTATGACAACGAATACAGCTTCACCCCAGAAGGTTACAGGAGTTCCAGATTCATCTAGCATAGCTCAAGCCATTTGTGGAACTGTTCTATTCATTCTTTCTACCACACCATTTTGCCGAGGAGTCCTTGTGGTGGAGAATTTCATTTTTATTCCAATGTGTTCACAAAAGTCAAAGAATTCATCCGAGGTAAATTCCCCTCCTCGATCAGATCTGAGGCATTTGATTTTTCGATCTAATTCATTTTCAACCAAAGCTTTGAAGGTTTGGAAATTTTCAAAAGCTTCATCTTTATGCTTTGGAAGACCTATCCAACACATTCTGGAAAAGTCATCAATGAACAAAATAAAGTATTCTTGTCCACGAGGTGAATTTTCCCTTGATGGTCCACATAAATCAGTATGGACAAGTTCAAGAGGCTTACTAGCTGACCCTTCTTTTTCCATGAAGTGAACTCTGGTTTTCTTGCTGATTTGACATTGTTTGCATATTGTATTTTCTGGGATGATGATATCTGGAAGATCACGAACAGCCTTGAATCTACATGCTTTTCTTATTTGAGAAAAGCTTAGATGTCCCAATCTTCTATGCCACAACTAGCTTTCATCATTTTTTCTTAGATAGCACTATTGTTATCCTCCCTTGAGTATGTATAAGTTGTTTGGAGTTCTTGTACCATTGATCACAGTCTCTCCTGTATCAAGTTCATGAATAACACATCCATTTGATCGAAACAGCACTTCATTTCCTTGATCACACATTTGACTGACACTCAACAGGTTATGCTTTAAACGTCTACATACATAACATTTCCAGATTTAACCTTTTCTTTCAATGAAATAGATCCTTTACCTTTTATGATAGAAAGAGTGTCATTTCCAAATGAGACATTCTTTTCCTTCTCTAAGGCATTATATGAGTGAAGCTTTTCTTTGTCACCTGTCATGTGTTTTGAGCATCCATTGTCGATGTACCACTGATTTTATTGTCCTTATGCATACAAGGCTATACCACATCTTTCTGTTTGAGATTCTTTCCTTCTCCATATCTTGGGATTTAATGGAGTTTGATCCTTTTGAGATGTTTGCCGAAATTTTCTCCTACATTCAGATTCTTCATGACCAAAGTTGTTACGGATTGAGCATTCTATTTCATTTTCAAGAAGAGAAAATTTATTATAGGTACTTTTCTTTATCCTTGTTACATTCCTTTGATTTCATGCTTCTCTAGTCATGATGGTTTTTTAAGCAACACATTGAGCAACTTTGTGTCCAAAATTATGACATGAAAAACATTTCCCATTAAAGAAGTTCCTGCGACTCTCGAATCTATTGACCCGGTGATTGTAGTTTCTATTGATATTCATCTTTGGAGCAAACTAAGTGTGATTTACCTAAGGTTGGTTGTGGCTTCTATTCATCCTTGGATTAAATTGAGTCTGGTTTACCTGGTGATCTAATTTATGCCTTTGTTGTCGATTTTCATACGGTTCACTAGTCTTTGCTGCATCAAGATAGCTTTTGGTGGAGGTTGACGACTTCTATGATTGAGATGCTTCTTCAGTATATCCAAGGCCTGTCTTTATCAGAAGAGAATGCTAAACTTTGATAATTTCATTTTAAAGTTTTTGATCCTTTAGAAAATATAATATTGAGAGATTTCATTTTCTCAAGATCCTTTCTTAGACCCACAATTTCACATTCAAGTTTTTCATTGTGTTTTTCTTTTTCAACAAGTTGGTATGTCAAGGTATCTATAATCATATTATTTTCTTCTAAACATATTTTGAGTTTAGATATTTTCTCATGAAGGTCTTCCTCTTCTAAAGCATCCCAAAAATTATCATCGTCATAAGCCATGAGAAGTCTGTAATCTTGTCTAGTTTCTTCATCACTATTAGATAAACCATCTCTATCTTCATGAGTATAGTAACTCCTTTTATTCACAACTTGTTTTCTATTCCCTTTTGCATATTCCTTTCCTTTTTCAAATTTATCTTTATGAGGACATCTGGCAGCATAATGACCAACTCTTCCACAAGAAAAGCATTTGAAGGGTAACTTACCTGTAAACCTTCCAGAACCTCTTTGAAGCTTTTTGACAACGTTTACCTCATCTTCTACTTCTGAAATATGTCCTGATTCATTGTGTTCTTTCTTTCCTTTTGCTGGAGCTTTGAATGCGGCTTCTCTCATATCTGATGGTCCTCCTTTTCTCATCTCAAAGGAAGTTAAGATTTCATGAAGCTGCGTCATAGTGATATTCCGCAGATCCTGTTTTTATTCTATGGCAAACACTTTGGATTCAAATTTAGTAGATAAGGATCTCAAAACTTTCTCAACTAAGGTAACTTCCTTAATTTCTTCACCCAGATTCTTCATACAATTGACAACCTCATCTATACATAGGAAGTAACTAGCTATGCTTTCATCATTATGCATCTTAATGGTTTCATACTAAATTCTGAGAGTTTGAAGCTTAGCACATTTTACCTGAGAGTCTCCTTCGTAGCTTAGAATGATTTTGTCCCATATTTCTTTCGCTGATTTGAGCTGCATGACTTTGAAAAACTTTGATTGTGACAGAATTCCCAATAAATTATTGACAACTTTGGCATTGGTTTCATATTGCTTTTTACATGCCGTATCTGTAGGAATTGCTACTGGAAATGTATATCCTCCTTCCACAATTTCCCAGACATCCATTCCAAGTGATTGTCGATAGGCTATGGTTCTTATTTTCCAATAAACAAAGTTGCTTCCATTGAAGATTGGTGGTCTGATGGATCCCATGCTTTCTTGATTATTCATGTTGATGGATCTCCCTTCAAGAGATCAAGCTTCTTCTGAAGGGCTTTCTCCAATACCAATTGTTGGAAATAATATTGAGAGTGGGGTGAATCAATATTATCAGATCAAAATTTTATTTCCCAAATAGATTTTTATACGCTACTTCAGTAAAGTGAAATAGCGTGTACACGTGACTATGCTTAAGGAAACCAACGTATATGCAGAGAACTTGTGATTCAAACAATTTATCATGTGTTGAGTTTAAATCAGTATATCAAAGATTTATCAGACCCTGCAGTAAAAGTAGAATAAAACATCACACATAAGCAACACACATGAACACCAAGATTTAAGGTGGAAACCCAATGTGGGTAAAAATCACCTGCTATTGTCATCTCTGTCTTCTTTTAATAATAAGAAAATATATTTACAATCATGTACTGGTGTAGACTCATACCAGTACACAGGCTTCTACCTGCAGAAGGTTACAACCTTCTCTCATTTTCTAGCTTCTTTTGGAAGGGAGCTACAACCCCCTAGCTCTTGTACTAGCCAATATGTTCACTAGTATGTAGGTGCTAGCCTACAGAAAACTCCACTCTTCCACCAGGGACCACGTTTCATGAATTTTCAGACTGGATATTCCTGGATCACAAAACCACAAGCTGAAGGCCACGTCTCATCAAATTTTCACATCGGAACCATCAAAAACTTTTAAACTTAAACGGCATCAACCAATATTCAGTTAATCTGAACAATCAGATCACTGACACCAGAACACTGTGCTGAACCTAGAACCCCACATCATCATCTAGAACTAGTTGTAACCTCAAAAATCATGCATTAGAGTACATATGCTACTTGGTGGAACCCAATCTGTGCGTATATGCTACTTCCTTTAACCGAACCTACGTATATCTCTAAAGATACTGAATCATATACTTCTGAACCATAAACTATACGAATTAGTGACATTATGAAGATCTATTGTCATATTACAAAGTTCAAAATAGATATCAGCAAGGATCACCCTTCCTTCTCAATCAATCAATCAATCAGACTCAATTTCCTTATACAACAGTTCTACATTCAGATCTAAGAGGACTTCATTGACAGACAACAGTAAAACAACGGAATTTGATCAGATAGATCAATTAGATTTGAATAGAAGATTTTATTTTTGTATACGCTACTTGGAAGAGTCGAACCTACGTGTACACGCGCTTTGGCCGAGATGAACCTACATATAGATCTGCAAATTTTAACTCATAACTTTGTTGTAATTCCAAACTTCAGATAAACCCAAATCATGATCGATAACAAATAAAATGACTGCCAAACATTAGATCTGGTCACAACCAATATCAGATCATTCAAGAGTAAGTCATTTCAATTCTCATGATTCCTGATCCAATGTTGAACTCAAGGTGCACATGCATATTTCAGATCCAGTCCCAAATATAACCATGCAACATAGTAGATACTTCAGATAGAAGTATTCCTTAGAATCTCATTGCTTGCACACACTTTTGCCTAGTGAACTTCTCCTCCTTATATACTATTAGGCCTTTCTCAATACCTTGGACCAAAACCACTTAGGACCAATACCTTGGACCCAATACCTAGGGTCAATACCTTGGACCAAATGCCTCGGACCATTTACCTTGGACCATTTACCTTGGACCAAAATACCTTGGATCAAATACCTTGGACCAAAAAACATGGTTTTCCAACATGTACACACTTTTCATCCTGTGAAAATGCGTGTATATGTTATACACTAATTTTGTTATATCAAACCACATGTATACGCACCTTAGACAAAGTGAACCAGTGTATACCCCTCTTTATTCATTCTTTGGAGTCTGATCTGTACTCCTTTGCTGTTGTCCTGCTGCACTGTGAACTTTCATCTGAGTGAGTTTCCAGCAAGGACAATACCTATATCATAATGCCAACACTTCAACCAAAAATAAGTGGCCAAATAGCAGACATAGACTTTTTAAAGATGGGTTAGAAGAAAATGGGCCACTGTTAGAGAGAATGGACAAATTGAAATACAAGGGATGTCATCGAAACCATTACAAGAAGACAAAGGGTTCCAGGGTGAAATTTTTTTGTGTGGTAGGTTTTCTTTTCCAATCTCTAGCTTTGACATATCATAGCTTCCCAGTTGTGGTTAAATTTACTAATTTTTTCTCTCAACCATGGAAAGTTCTTTTATTAGTCTTTAAGAAGTTTTGAATGTATTGAGATTTGCATATGGAATAATTTGATACCTTAGATTGCATGAGAGATCCTAGGTTAAAGATGAATATGTGCTAGTGTATCTGCACATTAATCTTTTAAGAAATTCTGAGCATTTATTCCTCACACACCATCCAAACGATACAAAAGATATATTTCAAGGCATGATAAAGGCCCTCGTTCTATGAACTCAACTACATAAAGAAAATACAAACAATCTCTCCCATTCAAGAGGCTAAATGTGGAAAGGAAATCTAAATGGAATTAAAGTATAAAAGTTAAATACAAACATAAAATTACTTTGGAAAAAATAATTGAAATCCTACAGAATATTTGCTTTCATAAACGACCTTAAACCTAACAAGGAGGTGAAGGCATGGATTGCATAACACCGATGCAATGACTATATTTCATTGAAGAACAACAAGATGGATTTTTTGGACCCTAATCCTTGTAAATATAAGTCCACACTAGAACACCAAACCAGGGTCTTGTATTGGGCATCTCAAGTGTAACAACCCTGGTGAAAATTCCATGTAAAAATATATAAATACCACGGATGATGGGACACATATTCCAAGTTTAATGGTGGGAAAGAAATCCTAGTGTGTGTTCATTTGGTTGTTTATGGATAAGGAAATTGGCAAAGGAAATGGCTAAGGCATTAAAGAGGCAAAAAGATATTTTGGCACATTTATTTATGAAAATAATGGAAATTAGGAGAAAAGGAAGGGAAAAGGTCACAGGTTGCATGTGAGGAGGAAATTGAAGGAAAATAATGGAAAATGAAGAAAATAGAGGCCTCATTAATAAATAGGCTTCTGAGGATCAGTGGGCAAGACTTGGTTAGTTCAGTTTTGGAGCTCTCTCATTATTCTCTCTCTCTCTCTCTCTCTCATACTCTTGGAAACTTAGAGTTTTCTTGGAGCACTTTGGCATTGGAGCAAGAAAATCAAAGAAGGCAAGAGGAAACAAAGATCAAGTAGGGAAAGTCAGGATCAAGTAGCTACAACATGCTTCATTGTAGGTATCAACTTGCATGTATATTTTCCTTACTAGATTTGGCATGCATGGGATTGCATGTGTTTCTTTTCTACCATGGCATGGGTTTTTCTAGGCATGGCAGTATTTTTAGCCTAGCCTTGCCATTTCCTAATAGCTTTGATGAGATGGGTTCTCTCATGCATTTTGTGGGGGATGGCCAGATTGGATTCAACGCTGAGTGGGGTGGATCTCCAAATTGACAAACACATGGTGGTAGTGGTCCATGAACTAGACTAAGGATGCACGAAGCCACTGGCCTAGTATCCCTTGAACCAGATTGTGGGTTGCGGTGAAGCTAGATTGTGTGCCTCGGTGGGCCTATGAATCCTTGCCGGTGAATGGCGCAATATACGATAAAGCCAAGAGGTGGATTTTCTCTTTGTTGGCCTAGTGATTTTGGGATGGAATGCATGGTAAAGCCTGGAGAGTATGTCTCAGTGTAGGGCCTAGTGATCCCTAGATTAGATTGCGGATGCACAGTAAAGCTTGAGAGACTAGGAGGCACTCAAATTCCTCATGGTGTAGGCGGAGAACTCCAATGGCATCCACATTCATTCATGTTTTTGATGTGTTCTATGAGTCCCACATTCATGGTTGGAATATGGCACAAGGGGTGATTGGCTAAAGATAAACTTGCCTCAGCCAATCTATGGTTAGGTGGAACATGGTAGTCCCTTCATTGGTTGGTTCATTGCATTTATTAATGAGAATTCATTCCCTTCATTTTCATGTGCAAATGTATTGATATATATATGGATTTTGATGGCTGATATGTCCATTGTATTTCTATTCCTATTATGTTGTTTATATGTACATTTTATGGCAGCAACTATGTTTGGCTCTGAGCATGTTTTTACTTGTATTTGAATGGATATTGTATCTATGACCCAATAAGTGATAAGGTAGCAAAAGACATTTGGAAGCAATTGTTCATGATGATTCTCAGATAAGTATGATATCCCTACACTTAATTATGTTGTTTACACTTGTAGATTACATGTTGATGATATGTTTGACGAAATGCCCGTCATAGCTAGTAGGGGTCTGGTTATGATTTTGTTCATATTATTTCTTTTGTATCCTTGTTGCCTTGTATCCTTATGAATTCTGAACGATCATTCCATTCTGGGCAGTCTCCTGGGCTTTGGGCTAGAAAAGGTGGCTCACATCCCAGAATGCTAGAATTAGTGATGAGACTAACTTGCTTGGGCAGTGTCTGGAAAGTGTTATAAAGCACCTGGGATGTGTCTAGGAAGCATTATAAAGCACCTGGGCAGTGTTTGGGGAGAGTTAGTCCTGAAACTAACTCACCTGGGCAGTGTCTGGAAAGCATTATAAAGCATTTGGGCAGTGTCTAGGGAGTGTTAGTCCTTAAACTAACTCGCCTGGCAGTGTCTAGGGAGCGTTACCCTACCCTTAAGTCTCTCAAACAGCTGTAGGACCCAAGGATAGGCAGTCTGAGTGGCTCACTTGTCTTCTGAAGGTTATGTGGATGATGTTAGATGACTGTGTGATGTTTTGTAGATTCCAATTCCTTAAAGTCACCAAGGATGTTGAATATTATCATAGTGGCCTATCATCACATGTTTACCTCGGCTGGTCATTTTCTTGGGTAGATGTGGGAGGAGGGTGTTATAGAGTGGTATCGGAGCATGGTTCAACTCTCAGATTTAATGGATTGAATGTGCATTGGTCATGCATGCATGTTAGTTGCATGTGTGTCTCTTACACTTATATATGTGTTGCATTGGCTTGATGATTGACTATGGTTGTAGTATGGTTGTTATGAAGAAATTGATGTCGATTTCATGAAATGTATTGGTCATGTTTAGGTGATTGGTTGCATATGGGTTATATGTCACTTACATGTTGATTTTATGTGGCCTACTTACATCCTTGTATATTAGGTTACATTTTTAATATTTTGATTACATGCACCAGTCTTGTAGGTTGATTACAAGAACTGGTCGATTATGTTAGACTACATGTTGTTATGCGTATTGGTAGTTGGTTTGGCATTGCTTAAGCATATTGTTGGTTGGATGCGGCAATGTGTACAATGGAGTAACGGTTATTATCATGCATGAAGTCATGGTTTCTGTAGTTGATATGGTCACGCATTGATGATTGGACTCTAGCTAGAAGGATGTGTATATGGTTTTGTACTTATGTGTTATATGTCTATATGCAGTTGTTATGCATGTATGGTATTGGTCATAGTTGTGCATGAATAGTAGGCCAAATATGCCTTGTGAAGTCATTGTATGCAATTTAGGTCATCATGGCGCTAGTGGTATGTCATGATGGTAATGTGTTGAATGGTAAAGCAAGAGATGCAAATCATCAAAGTGAAGTTGTAGCATTTGACCTCCAGGCGATCACATGTTGTCATACAGGTTTGCATGTTGGGCATGTAGGTATGTAAGTTAAGGATTATTATATGAATTAGGGTTATATACATTAGGTTTATGAACATGTATTTGATGTTATGGTTACATTCATGATAGATGTTAGGTGATTAGTGTGGTTATATGCACGTGTCAAATAGTTTAGAATGATAGTAACTCATAGTTATATGCATTGCTATTGTTGTTTTATATTAGATAACTTGATTATTATGTTGTATGTTGTTAATGAGCATGATATATAGATTATTGTTGTAATATGCTATTAACTTGATGATTAGAGTTATTTCATTGAGATCTTGATGTTGTAATTTGGATTGGTCATATATGTGATGGTTATGTTCATTGCATTGAATATATTGATGTTATATGTATTGCATTAACCTGGTTTGACCTATGAAGATGGTTATGGTTGCAATATTCAGGTATGAGCCGACATATTTGTGATATGGTATCATACTAATCTAGGCTGATCATACATATGTGATTTTTATTCACAAACGACAAATGCTTATGAGCTTACGATGCCAACATGTTAGTTAGTTATTGTTATGTATATCATGATTTATGTTGACATATTCTAAAGTTATATCTTACTAACTAGATTGATTATGCAAACATGATAGCCTCTAATGAGTTACACTAAGGTATGAGTTTGTGTATGTATTATACTTGGTGTTTCATAGTTGATTATGTCATCTATTTGGTATATGAGTGTTTGGTGCCTTTTATGTCATCTAATTGATTTATTTAACATGGCATGTTTGTGAGTTGGCTAAATGTTTGATTAATTACATAATATGAGTATGTGTTCTAATGATCTTTTTTTAAGATTATGGTACTAATACATATGTGTTAAGATAGTTGATAGAAACTTGAATGTAGTAGGTGATAGATGTAGCATTATGTCTAATGACTATGAGTTGAATATGGATTGTGACATGATTGTTAGTTTTGCTAAAGGTTGATTTCAAATTGATAGATATGATTGTCTTGATATTTGGAACATGTGGTTTACATGTGTGAGAAGTTGGAGGAAACATGTTTGGTATTAGTGTGACATGGTAATAGTTGATGTGTTTACATAACTAATAGTTGTGTGATGTGACAACACATAGTAAGACACAGTTGCAACAAAGTAAAAAGGTAAAAATAAGGAGTTGGACAAGAATTCCTTTGGTTATGTTTGGAAACCCTAATACCAAATGAATGTGTGCTTTGCACACATGAAGTATTCTTAACCTTGATTTTGTTTTACATTATGTGGATATGTGCTAGATTCATGAACATGTACTTGACATTTAAATTAGCTAGTCTTTAGTTACAAGTGGATCTGTCAAAGCATTGGAGTCCCTTGAGACATGGCACAAATGTGTTGAGTTGCAAGCTAGCAAGCTTGGCACAATAAGATAAGGTAACTGGTGTATTGTTATGCTTATTTATACATTAACAGTTATGTCTTTATGGTAGCATGATGTAGGGAGTTGCATGGCAAGAGAGATTGTCATGAAATCTTGAAGAAGGCTCGGGTTGAGATTTCCCTTGGATGCACTAGGAACCATGGGGATTGAGTCACAGTGTTTGTCCTTAGTCTTGTGATTTTGGTCTTTTGTTATTTTCTTGCGCTTGATTTGAGGTTTTTATATGTCAAGTGCATGATCATGCCACTTTGTTATGGAGTCATGTTGTTATTGGTTTTCACGATTTTATTCTTATTTATTTCTTGTCTTGCCTTTTACATTTTGAGTCTCGAGAATTGGTTGGGAAAGAGGAAAGTTAATGTAGCTCAAGAAGAGATATGTGGTACCCAACAAATGATACAAGACGTAGATGAAGCTATGTGTATGAGTGAGTGCAACGGAAGGTAAGACTATGACAGTCGTTTGGACTAGTTGGGTTCATTGTGGTAAATGGATAGTAGTAGTGCATACACAAGAAATGTAACCAGAAAAGGTAAAGTAAACGGATCAGAGGTGTCAGATGCCTTAGCTATGTTGGGAACTATTGTTCTCAATGTTGTGTATGAATAAAGGAAGTTCTCTCAACCTTGATCTTGGTATTTAGTAATTATGCTATGATCATGATTATGTTGATGTTTATATATGTAGGTGTGTATGTATGTCATTTTTTATAGGGTTTTCATGGATCATGATTATTAATGCTAACATTTATATTATACATGTATGTATGTATGTCGTTGACTAACTAGATCATTAGTATTCTATGTTGATGTTTATGTATATGTATGTATGTATCCATGTATTTATGTCACTGTCTGACAGGTTATTAGGAATCATTCTCATAGAGGAATGATTTCTTATGCAGGATAATGGCATGATGAAGTTCGTGGTCTTACGAGAAATCAATTGGTAAGAGTAGTCATGACAAATATACGACGTCAGTATCATGTGGATATTATTTGGTATTGTATACTTGTATTATGCCTATGTTTATGTTATGATATGTAATGTTGAAGGATACATCAGCAAAGTGAAATTAGTGTGGTCTACGGCATACTAGGATAAGCATGGATGAGATACCAGAAGCAAGGTTTCTTGGTAAGGACAGTGTGGTTTTCTTATGTGTGGTACTATTGTTGTGCATATGTTGTGTATGTTGTACATGTTGCATCTATGATGTGTGCACTTGTGGTGTTGTGTATACATAGCATGTGTACATGTTATTTATGCAATGTTAGGTACATGATGGTACAAATAGGGTTGTGCGAGTATTGCATATGGGGTGTTGTATACATATTGTACTATCTTCATGGAATATATTTGGTGTGTGTGCATATGGTGCTATGTTACCTTGTATCCTTACCAATTCTAAATGATCATTCCATTCTAGGCAGTCTCCTGGGCTTTGGGCTTTGGGCTGGAAAAGGTGGCTCAAATCTCAGAATGCTAGCATTAGTGCTAAGACTAACTTGCCCAGGCAGTGTCTCGGAAGCATTATAAAGCACCTAGGCAGTGTCTAGGAAGTGTTATAAAGCACCTGGGTAGTGTTTCGGGAGCGTTAGTGCTAAAACTAACTCACCTGGGCAGTGTTTGGGGAGTGTTAGTCCTAAAACTAACTCACATGGGCAGTGTCTAGGGAGCATTACCCTACCCTTTGGTCTATCAAATAGCTGTCGTACTCAAGGACAGGTAGTCTGAGTGGTTGACTTGTCTTTTGAAGGTTATATGGATGATGTTAGATGACTGTGTGTGATGTTTTGTAGATTACATTTCCTTAAAGTCACCAAGGAGGTTGAATCTTATCATAGTGGCCTCTTGTTGCATTTTTACCCCAACTAGTTGTTTGCTTGGATAGATTTGGGAGGATGGTGTTACATCAAGGATAGAAAATTTTATTGATAGAGCTTAGAATTTATCACAAGTATGATCAAGAATTCATGAGGGCCCATTCCACGCAACCTGCAAACTTCTTTGATCTACCAAAAAAATATTCATCTATAGTGAGAACTGCTTGGGATTCTCCTGTATCATGTATAGAATTTGGAAACTCAGACAAGGTGAGGAAAACCCAAATAAAAGCAAGTCATAGTTCTCAGAAAGATGAAGAGAAATATAGAGATCATAATGCTATTGATGATGCCTGGTCTCAAAAAATAGCAAGCAGAGTATCCCTTGATCAAGGATCTAGATTTTCAATTTCTTTCCAAACCAAATTATCAAATAGTTCATACATGCACTATTGTTGTTTAGGTTTGCAGGGTAGTAGCTCTAGCAAGGATGAGGCACCTTACAACCCTTGTAGCATTGATGCTACTTCAACCAAAAAATAACTAGCCAATAGCAGATAGAGACATTTTAAAGATGGTTTAGAAGAAACTGAACCTATTGTGGAGAGCATGGACAAATTGAAATACAAGGGATGTCATCAAAAGCACTACAAGAAGAGAAAGGGTGCCAAGGTGAAAATTTTCTTTGTGGTAGGTTTTCTTTTTCAGTCTCTAGCTTAGACATATCATAGTGTCCCTATTGTGGTTAATTTTACTAATTTTTTCTCTCAACCATGGAAATTTTTTTATTAGTCTTTAAGAAGTTGAATGTATTGAGATTTGTAACTTGAAGAATATTATACCTCGAAGTGCATAGGAGATCCTAGGTTAAAGATGAATACATGCTAGTGTATCTATACATTAACCTTTTATGAAATTCTAAACATTTATTCCTCACACAACATCCAAACGATACAAAATAGAGATTTCAAGATAGGATAAAGACCCTCGTTCTATACACTCAACTACATAAAGATAATACAAAAAATCTCTCCCATTCAAGAGGCTAAATGCAGAAAGGCACTCTAGATGGCAATGAAGTATTAAAAATAAATACAAATAGAATATTACTCTAGAAGAAAGAATTGAAATCCTACAAAATCTTTACTTTCATAAACAACCTTAAACCCAACCAAGATGTGAAGGCATGGATTGTATAGCACCGATGCAACAACTATATTTAATTGAAGAGCAAGAAGATGGATTGTTTGGACCCTAATCCTTGTAAATGTAAGTCCACACTAGAACAACAAACTAGGGTCTTCTCTTGGCCATCTCCAAGACAAAAAATTCTATCGAGATAGCTTAGAATTTATCACAAGTACAATCAAGAATTCATGAAAGCCCATCCCATGCAACCTGCAAACTCTCTGAATCTATCAAAAAGAGCTTCATTTGTAGTGAGAATTGATTGGGATTCTCCTCTGTCATATATAGAATTTGGAAACTTGGACAAGGTGAGGAAAACCCAAATAAAATCAAGTTAGAGCTCTGTGAAATATGAAGAAGAATATAGAGATCATAATGTTATTGGTGATACTTGGTCTCAACAAATATAAAACAGAGTACCTCTTGATCAAGTATCTAGATTTTCAATTTCCTTTCTAATCCAAATTATCAAATAGTTCATATAAGCACTTTTCTTCTTTAGGTCTGTAGGGTAGTAGCTTTAGCAAGGACGAGGCGCCTTACATCCCTTGCAACATTGATGCTACTTCAAGAAAAAATAACTTTCCTAATAGTAGATAGAGACATTTTAAAGATTGTTTACAAGAAAATGAGCCCCTTTTGGAGAGCATGGAAATATTTAGATACAAGGGATGTCATCGAAGGAATTACAAGAAGAGAAAGGGTGCCAAGATGAAAATTTTTTGTGTGGCGGGTTTTCCTTTTCAATCTCTAGCTTGGACATGTCGTAGCTTGCCTGTTGTGGTTAAATTTACTATTTTTTTGTCTCAAACATGGAAACGTTTTTTATTAGTATTTAAGAAGTTGTGAATGTATTTAGATTCGTAGCTTGAAGAATTTGATACCTCAAAGTGCATGGGAGATCCTAGGTTAAAGACGCATATGTTCTAGTGTTTCTACACATTAATATTCTAATAAAATACGAGAATTATTCCTCACAAGCCATCCAAACGATATATAAGAGAGATTTCAAGACTAGATAAAGGCTTTGTATACACTCCACTGCATAAAGACAATACAAACAATCTCTCCCATTCAAGAGGCTAAACACAGAAAGGCACTCTAGATGGCATTGAGTATAAAACATAAATACAAATAAAGATTACTTTGGAAGGAAGAATTGAAATTTGACAGAATATTTACTTTCATAAACAACCTTAAACCCAACCAAGAGTTAAAGGCATGGATTGTATAGCACTGTTGTAATGACTATATTTCATTGAAGAGTAGCAATATGGATTTTTTGGAACCTAATCCTTGTAAATGTAAGTCCACACTAAAACACCAAACTAGGGCTCTTTTGGGCATCTCCAGGATAAAAAATTCTATAAAGAGAGATTAGAATTTATAAAAAGTACGATTAGGAATTCATAAGGGCCCATTCCATGCTACCTGCAAACTCCCTGAAATCTGCCAAAAAAAGCTTCATCTGTAGTGAGTACTACTTGGGATTATCTTGTATTAGATATATAATTTGGAAACTTAGAGAAGGTGAGGGAAACCCAAATAAAAGCAAGTCAGAGTTTTGTGAAAGATGAAGAGGAATATAGAGATCATAATTTTATTGATGATGCGTGGTCTCAATAGATATGAAACATAGTATCTCTTGATCAAGGATCTGGATTTTCAATTCCTTTCTAATCCAGATTATCAAATAGTTCATACAAGAACATTTCTTCTTTAGGTTTACGGGGTAGTGGCTCTAGCAAGGACGAGGCGCCTTAGAACCATTGTAGCATTGATGCTACTTCAGAGAAAAATAACTTGCCAAATAACAAATAGAGAAATTTTAAAGATGGTTTAGAAGAAACTGAGCCCCTTTTGGAGAGCATGGACAGATTGAAATACAAGGGATGTCATAAAAATCATTACAAGAAGAGAAAGGGTGCCAAGGTACAAATTTTCTATGTGGTAGGTTTTCTTTTTCAGTCTCTAGCTTGGCCATATCATAACTTCCATGTTGTGGCTAAATTTACTATTTTTTTCTCTCAACTGTGGGAACTTCTTTTATTAGTCTTTAAGCAGTTGTGAATGTATTGATATTTGCAGCTTGAAGAATTTGATACCTCAGAATGCAACGCCCTTGCAGCATAAGAAGACAATCTCTCATTTACCTTTTACTCAATTTATTTCATTCTGATTAGGAGTTTGACTCATCCAGTTCTACTATAAGCAAAGATTCTTAAACATAACTTGGCCATTTGGAAAATATATATGCAAGATAAAACAAATTTTGTTGAAGCGGATTTATTAAGCACAATAAAATGAATGTCATTCAGAAGATTTATAACAGAAAGGACATCAAGCAGAATCCAAAAATGTATTCAACAACTAGCAATTTAAACTCTGGGACTTTAATTACTTAGAATGCTAGATTAAATATGCATTTATGTGTTACAATTTAAATATATTTCAGTCAGGAAAAACTTGAGGCTTTCGGTATGAACATTATGCTATTGCTCAAAGTGGTAATATAGAGGCTCGTTGTTTATTTACAAGCAAAAAAATCCATACAACCATTGAGAATGACACTGGTTATTTATGCACTGTCCTAAGGCTGGGACTTGTCACTACCATCATCTGACCACGCTGTGGTTGTGTAGTTTTCTGTCAGGGGAGTCCAACCGCCTGTAATGGTTGTCGACGCCATTGGTAGAAGAAACTTGTACAGTTAAAGTACAAAAAATATGAACCAATGATCCATCAAAATTTAAGTTTTTTCAAGGCGAAAGTAGCTCATTAGACTAGCTTGTCTGTCTGATCTATTAGTTTTCAAATACGTTTACTCTAGATTGCACTGTAAAGGTATAAGTCATCGATTCCTGTAACTAACATAATTTAGTTAGTTAAAACAAGACGACAACCATTCATCACCCTATATGAAGCTTTGAACATGGTACAATCCTATATTATGTGCAGAAATTTGGTTAGACCATGGCACTCTTCGAGAGAACTTGGCCCCTGGTCCATAATTTTGATATTCACCATAGAAAAGTGTATCGAGAGCAAAGGATTTGTTCTAGGGAATCTACCCCTTGAGTCTGATGATTTTTCTGAAATATGAATTCAAGAAAACTGTTCTGGGATACATCTTCCATAGCCTGCCCAAATATACTTTGTGAACATCTGGATTGGAATTGAAATACCTCATGTATTCTTTGGTCCCATCCACACTGCAGTGCTGGAAGACCAACCCTGTTCATTGACCACCCTACGTTGTTATGGGATCTATCTCTCCAAACTTTGATTTAAGCTAAAAGCGGCGCACTAGAATGAAATATTTGTGGAGTAGGGGTGCCTCCCGTAACAAACCTTTGTCGATGAGGGATGTTGGATTGATGCCCTGAAAACAAAGGTTGGATGTTTTTCCACCTTGCCAAAGCAGTTTGCAATTAATCAACGATCAAGAAGAATCTAATCGTCTAACAAAAGATTGAACAACATAGACAAGGACATGAGGGAATCAAGGGAGTTGCTTTCACAGAGGAATTCATCACGACATAAAAATAAGGCCAAGGATTTTATAGTTTCGATATTAGAGAATAGTAATATTTTCCATCGTTTCTAAAGTTTAAAAAACATTTCTAACTTGAAATTTTTTCTTGACGAAGTCTATATACATGTTAGGAATCTAATTGGTTACGAATGTTACATATTTTTTTAAATGTATGGATGCTTAACTCATATTAATTTTTATTTTTCTTTTTAATGAATAATAATAAATTTATAATTTAATTAACTTTTATTGATATTTTTTATTCTTGGCAATGTGAGATGTATCATGAGGTAATTGTTAACTATAATTTCATCTTAGTAAGTAGAGAAACTTTAATTGTTTTTTATATGATTTTTATATAACTTTTTGAAATACAATAAATTTAATCAAAATGCTAACAAAATGTATATATTTTTTTTTAACATCCACTAACACCAATATGATTTATGGGACCTTAAAAAAGTCAAAAAATTCATTCAAATTCTTTAACACATTATTTTTATGCTATATGATTTATCACCCTAAAAAGGTAAAAACTTCATTCAAATTATTTAACACATTATTTTTATGCTTGAAGAGAAGTGAGAGAAATAACATGATATTTTTTCAGCCTTAATAGGTCAAGAAAGTTTGTTAATGTGAGAGATATTTTGAAAATTAGAACAAATTTGACTATAATCTAGACAATATATTTTCTTAATTGTTATTAATAAATTATATATGACATTTTATAGAAATTTTAAATCTTTTTTATATTGAAACATAAAAAATATTTATAAAACCAATCTAGATCAGAATTCAGGATATACCAAGCGCTGAGAGAGATCAAATTTCTTTTCACTCTAAAAGATATTTGCGGCTCAAGGGATTTGATTCCTTTGGGATCTTGGTAGATCTAATTAAGACAGATTTAAGCTTATTTGATTATTAAAGATGATTATTATTATAATGATAATTATTGTATTTTTTTTATTATTATTATTTTTTATTTTTATATAATTGAACAGAAAATTTTATCAATAATTATAATTATTATTTATTTTATATAATTGATTTAAGTAAAATGACATTACCACATCTTTTTCCCATGTTGAAGCCTCTAAACCCAAAATGTTTTAAAAGCACCTCCCCAACATAATAATGTTTTTTATTATTATCATATTAATATCAAAAAAATATTATTTTTAATTTTAAATATATTAACCTATTTATTTATAAATAATATTAGATATATATTTTTTTATTTTTTTGTTATATCAATTATTTAAAAAAATTGTAATTAATATTAAATTCCTATTTTAATTTTTTATTAATAATATAAGGTTATTTTTATGATAAAATTAAATCACTTATACTACATTACAATATAAATAATGTCTCTCAACATCATTAATATTATAAATCACTTATTTGAATGCTTTCCCTATTTAATATATATAACAAATTCAACTTCCAGAATGTGTTCAAATGGTTTGGTGGGGGAGGTTTGGTCCCATATTTCTCCTCGTCCAATCTTGGACAAGACTGTAACTTTCAATATTCTGAATATGAATATTGGTATGGAGGTACTTTTTAGAGACATGTAAATAGGCATATTTGTTTCCACTAACCCCTCGCTTGGAATCTTCGGCCCTTCATTTTCCAGTCGTGCCAAGCCAATTTTATCCCAAAAAGTCGGAGGATTCCAGCGTGATCCAACCAGAGAGAAGGTGCATTGTGGTCTTCGAGAGCATGCAAATTTCTACCATCATGAAACTCAGAGTGGCGAAGGAGTGAGCTTCAACCATGAAGAACCGTTGTGTTCCTTGATCACTATGCTTTTCGTTTTGGTTTTAGTTTATATTTGTGTAACACATATCCCAATATCAATGAAAGATTATTCGAAAGTGTTTTTTTTTAATCTATAGTGTTCATTTCATAACCCATATGGATATATCAAATGATACATGCAAATATTATGAACTAAACACATCATATAAACACGGTGCAAACATACTATGAGTACACATTCCTACACCATATAGATATATTGCATTAATATTAGGGGAACACACTCTTTAATAAATATTATTAAAATACGTTCATAAACCATCGCTGAATATCATTGTGCTCACAGTATCGGTCTCATCCAACATTTAATAATTGGGGTTAATGGATCTTTTGGAATTATTATTATTCAATGTTATCACATGCTCTACCAGTACCTTAACGAATGTTAGATTGGGTGCTCGGTTTCAAGTCCTGGAATGTTCTCGAAGGCAGGTCAATGATTAGCAACTGCTAGTCAGAAGTAGACGGTACTAGAACAAAGTTCCACTGCACAGTTTGGAGGTTGTAAATTATATGGTCATGATTCATCTAGAGTCTGTTTGGGTAACTAAACCCTACCCCCTTTATAGTTCCAGATTTCCATTCACTTTGGAACTCGACCATTCAACTCTGCATCCCTACCGCACCTGTTTATGCAGGGGTTAAAAAATATCTACTTGTCCACACCAGGTAATGAATCTTTCGGTCCATGTCCACTTCTATATTATAGTCGAATTTTGCCTGCGGTTTTCATATGACGTACCAAATTTTTGTTGAGATTTTCGGTTTTAATAATTTGGGCAAAATTCTCATGTAGGTGACAACAATAGGATTTGTTGCTATATTAGCTCTATTTTGTTGGGAAAGAGTTAATGTATCCTATATTTGTTGTGAGAGAATTTATGAGTCAGTTTTATTCTCTTAGCTATAAAAATATACCCGTACATGATATTTGGTCTAAGGTAGAGAGTGTGTGAGGAAATAAATTATTGTAATCTCCTATTTAATAATAAGATTGTTGATGCCTCTGTTTGGTGGA
>APFE030258002.1:0-128010 GCA_000404065.3 Pinus taeda
AGAGATGTGATGGCTACATGCCTCTGACTGTGTTACAATGAGGCTCGAAGGCCTATTTATTGTTGAGAAACAATGAAAAACCCTTAACATTCCAAAACCTAACCCTAGGAGATGAAACGCCAAACTCTGGGCCCCGTTTGGGGGTAAGTTGGTACATCAACTTCCCGGGGTCGTAACTTTAGCATATGATCTCCGTTTGACGCATACAATAGCTCATAGAAAGATCTATTCGAGCACTATCATTGTTGGAACAACAAGCAACATCAGTCCATTCCATGGACCCATGTTGCCCCCGGATTCCCCAAAAAACGTCGTTTAGGGCCTCAAAACGGATCCGGAAGTTCAGGACCCGAAAAACTGCTAAAAATAGTAAGTTGTGCTACAATTAAGGAAACTAAAAATGCTGAAAGAGACAGTTGCGGGGGTCCAAATGGGATAGGTGGGTGGCCACCAACATCCACCTGGATCAATACATGTATGATTAGAAGAATAGCAAAATGTAAACATCTAGTAGTGGAAAGTATAAAGACTGTTGTTAAAACACATGCATATATTCAATAATAGCAAGAATGATCAAACAACAATTCACATAAAAAGAACAAATTCAAACATACATAATAGTACCATATGAGCTGCAAATCATTCCCAACGTCAATCGCAATTTGAATTCCTTCTTCCGAATCGGAAAGACTTTTAAATAAAGGCAGTAGTGCACATCCAAATAAAAGCTTCGTTATCAAAATTTGGAATAATTGGTCCAGTTTTCATAAAAGAATATGCCTTAAGTACAGTAGTGCAACTTCAAGTTTAAGTCATATACAAAAACTTATGACCCTTTCTAAATACATGAAAAGGTCTATAAATACTAAATTAAACTAACAAACTACAAAATTAAAATGCTATTAAATTGGTATTTTGATCTTGAATATCTCCCTCCCACAACAATCTAATAATCGGCAGCATGATTCATCACTCTGGCTGTTTTCCTTTTGTCCTTAGTTGGCATATCACCAACATCGGTTCCACTTCTTGAGGGTGGCTGAGACGAGAATTGATTTGAGCAGCATAGGTAGCATCGTGTATATCGGGAATGATACACCCGATTGCATCCATTAGGCATTTGAGGGCAGCTCTTTGGTTGTAAGGTTTTACTAGGAACAACCAATAGGTGTCCCAAGTTAAACTTTTAATTCATGTGATCAATCTCCCATTCTTTTCTAGCTCTTGGTAACATGATTGCTCCAATGTCTTGGCTGATAATAATTTACCTGGTGTACATTAAGAGATCATGTTAGATAAATAGAGGGTATTGTTAATCAAGTCAATCAAATTGTTCATAGATAATTTGCATCTAGAAACCGCTCTCTCTGCTTTCATTAATTGGGACTGCCACTCCATGAATAGAATTTCTTTATGGGACTCTAATATTTTAGGCAAGTTTGTTCCCTGTCCCTCATTAGTGTCCTACCAAGTAAGAAAATCCGTTAAAGTCTCATTGGCTTTCTCTAATTCCTGCCTGGCATCAACTGATTTATCTATTATAGATGTTGTTATGTCACACAGAGGTTCAACTTGGGAAATTTTATGACACGACAATCTTATTTGTGTTATTAGTGCCTTATTAATCTATATTGCCTCTGCTCTGAAATCGGCAGGATGGGAAAGGCTCTTGAACTTTTCTACTTGAGCTGATAACTGAGCAATTTTATCATCTTTTGATTTTACCATTTGTTCATTCATTGCCTTCAAATTTTCTAATGCCTCCGATAATTCTTTTTACCTTTGAATCGCTCCCGAATCTGCCCTCTGTTTCTCCTCATGCAACTGTTTGTTCAGTTGGTTATTTAACTGTTGCTGCGTGGATAGTTGTTGTTGTAGTTATTCTGCTTTCTGTTGTGCCTCCGATAGCTGTGTTTGTAGTGCAGCGATCACTTGATCCTTTTCTTTCAACAAATTGCTCACCTCCAATGCCTTATCCATGGTGGCTGCCAATTAGGCACCATCATATTGGGATAACTTTGTCAGATCATCGGAGGGGTTGAATTCTTCCTTCCACACTACATTGGCTGTTACTGTTTGTTCAGGGAACATGTAAGGTTGATCAATCCTTCTCCTTTTCCGTTGTCGCTTTATTGCAACCCTGTGTTTTGGCCTATAGAAGACATCTAATGAAGGAATATCCTCCACCTGCAAAATGATTTGATCCGAAGGATCCTTGGGAATTATTTCTAACTCTGTAGTCGGGGGTAGACTGCTGGTTCCTTCGCTTGGAACCTCTTTTGATGTTGTATCCTGTGTATCGGCTGCTTTGGATGTATCGGCATCCCTTGAGCTCTCAAGATTGCTTATAATTGTATTAAATTTTTGCCATTCCTGGAGCAATTTTGGGTCAATCTGAGTGTCGACATTCACCTCCTTGCTGCTCTGCTCCTGCTGCCTTTTCTGCTCCTCCTCACGTATTCTCTCCTGTTCTTTCCTTTGCGCTTCCTCTTTGTCTTTCCTCTGTGCTTCCTCTTGTTGTTTCCTCTTTGCTTCTTCCTGTTCTAACCTCCAAAGTTCCTCCTGCTCTCTTCTTTGTACTTGCTCAAAAATTTCTGATGTAGCAGGAGGTTCGTTGGTAAGCTGTTGTTCAGGCTCGCTTAATTGTGTCATCGGGGCAGTGGCTAAAAAATCTAGAGGCAGAGTTTGCAACCTCTGCTCTCTAAGTTTGTTAAATTCAACTAACCCATCATCATGGTATCTCATTTTGGCTATCGCTTGCACCTGAAATATTGACTCGGCTGAGGAGAACATGCCATCAAACTCATCTTCCTTATGTTCAAATTTAGTTAGTTTGGCTTGGTCTAGAACATTATAGATGACTTTTCGGATCAAAGCGTCTGTTAGGAAGAGTAGCGAGATTTAGTATATTAATATTTTTCGCCTCTTTCTCTGCATGCGTATAATCATGCAGAGTATAGACGCCACACCTTAGAGGAAAAGGAGGCCAGACTTGCTTCTTTGAATTTCTGAGAGTCTTTGTAGCCGATGTGGATGTAAGCTGATATGCTATCTCTCGATCTAATAGTTTGTCTGGTATATACAAGGGGAGGATATGAGGCCTGGCCTGACTGTTGAAAACTCTTACATAGGTGAATTTTTATTCTCCGAACCATGTTCCTAAGGTTGTCAAGTCAATCTCTGCTAGAGAGGAAATCTTAAGAGTAGGTTTATCAAAAATTGCATAGTAAATAGGTAGCATGAATCCATTGCAGACTTGATATAGGTGGTGTTTATAATGGGCTTTCCACAACTGCTGGTGATAGATATGAATGGGCATGGGGTCCTGTGGAGTCCATCTCCACCCTAGCACAGGAAACTCGGAATTAAAACAGAGGGTGTCTAAAATGTAGGCACTAAAGTAAAATGGAGGGATGAATCTATCAGTAACACGGGATTTGTTTCTTAAGTCAAGAATAGTTGTTGCTAACTTATCCGATAATATATTCCCCCAATCCATGATTTCACTATTACATACTACTTCCATCAATGGTACCATTTCTATGGAAAATTTGGAGGAGTCATGCAATCCCCACATTCGACACATCATAGCTCCAGCATAACAATAAGGAGAACATAAGGAATCGACGGAGTACTTACCCGAAGACTCATGTTTGTGTTTCGCCAGGTTCTGTCTCCATTCCCGTATAGGCTCTGACTCAGTTTCATTTTCGTCTCTAAACTTCTCCAGGAATGCTTTATTATACTTCTTCTCTGGTTCGGGCAAATGGTACATTTGTCTCAAGTCATTGGGCTGAAACAAACTGAATACTCTCCCATCAATAGTGCAGAATGTTCTATTTGTAATTGAAATTTATTCAACAGCCCATCTCACCACATCTGTATATGGAAGAATTTGCTCTCAAGCCACTATCCTGTGTAGGTAGGAATCAACCAAATATTTTAAAGTATCATCGTATTTCCGGCTTGAGCCTGCTGTAGCTTGTATCGATATTTTCCGAGGTTCCTCAGCTTCAACTAGGTTATAAATGCTCTGCCAAGTGGTATTACCGAGACCAAGACATGTGGTATCCGAGATTAATCCTTTTTTGCTTGTTCCCGGATCGGCAGCATGTTGTCCTGTTACCACAGAAGCTGAAGTTGTTCCAAATTTCTTAGATTTCTTCCCCATTTGGTCTGAATTTGCTACTACGGAGAAGCTCTGCACAAGAGATACAGTGAACGTAATGCGAAGAATAGATGGTGAAAACCAAGTATGGAAGAATTATGCCAATCAATGAATAATGGAGGATTATCATAAGGCTCACGCGGATACAATCTCTGAAGGGATTTATGCATAACTGCTCCATTAATTGGCCATTTAAACCTGTCAATCATTTAAATGCTCATCATATCCTTTATTTGCCGTATAATCTATTTAAGCATGGATTTGATTTTTTGGCGGTTGGGCGCAAGTGAATCACTATCAGGAAAAGAAAGGATTTTAATAATAATTAATGCAATATGACAAAGGCATATCAATCCTTTTTGAAAGTCGCGGTTGGCTTTATCGCAATCGGCGATCAGAGGAAACCTTGCGCAGTTTTATTTAAGTTATTGTGGAATCCCCGATTGTCGATAGCGATATCGCTTAATTCGCATCGGGAGCTTTTAAGGAGAATATGTTTCGTTGTATTCATATCGCATTCCCCGATCGCCGATAGTGATATCACATCGGAGCAAAGAGAGGGGCCTTTTGTTATGATGGTTTATCTTCCTGATAGCCAATGGTTATTCGCACTTTGTCGCAACGGGGAGAACCAATTGGTCTTTGTTATGCATCCTTTGTTATTGTGATATGCGACGTTGTGATCACTTTATCACAATAATAAAGAATTATTCATTTTTATTATAAGATCGATTATTCATTAACTCAAAGGGTTTTATAATGTTTCGTTTGTTTTCGGACCTTTAGAGGAATGATAAGTTAATACCAATTTAATATAAAAGGGACCCATTTCATATTATAGTTTTCTAAAGTAAAATTTTATGAAATGGGGGGTTGTTGTATAGCACAACAATTGGTGATTCGCTGGGAGAAACAATTATCTCTGAGAAATATTAAAATATTTGAACTTTCTTTATATAGACATCTTATCAAAAAGGCAAATTCTAATATAACTAAGTATACATACATTCTGAATATAATAAAAGTTGTTTTTGCTAATTTCTTCCCTTGTTAAAATTAAATACATTCTATGTTTTAAATTGGCCTCTATTAGTTGATAATGATAAAGCAAAACACCTTTCCAACTTAGCCTTTTTTATTAACTTCTTTGTCATAGGTAGAGCCTCTGCTACCGGCAAACGTTCATAGTTTCGATAGGGATACCTTTTAACCATTTGATTGTCCATGATCCCTCCCATCTCAGAGTATGATTAAAAGAATGAATTCAAAATATGCCTTCATATTTTGTATTTCTTTTCTTTTCCAATATTTTGTAAGATAAAAAGCCATTGTCCTGGTTTGGTAGCTAGCTAGTTGACAATGCCATTCACTGGTTGTAATCTAATCGAACAAGCTGGCTCGTTATGAGACCCCTTGTCTTATGCTTATAAGCCATTACCCTGTTTTGGTATGCAATGTTGGTAATGTCGGTTAGACTATTTCCCAATGATCATGGTAAGTAGGCTTGTGATAAGACCCCTTATCTTTATATCAGATATTTTAGAATTACACTCTGAGTAATCATAAACTTGGATGAATGGGATGGAAAATTTTCTCCTTAAGAGAGGATGGATGACAAGGTAAGAGTTACAAATGCTAAGATTGAATCAGTTTCTGTTTTTATATTGATAACCCTTTTGTGGCCAGTTTGAAAACATTAAAATGATTTACAGTAGTTCTAAATCTTGAGAAGATTTCACGAAAACAAAATGGGGTTTTCAGAATGTGAATATACCTAATTTCCTAGAAATTATCCCTTTTGTTTAAGGCTTCTATTTTCAAAAGTAAATATTAAAAGTAATTATTTCGAGCAACTTTTCAATATAGCAAAGGCCAATAGAAGCTATTTTACAACTTTATTTCCTAATGGTCCTAAAAACTTAAAAATCCTAATAAAATTAAAAGAGAAGGGGTTACCTCCTCAATTAAAGAATTTCTTTAAGATGAGGCCATTAATAGGAAGAGAGTCCCTTTTTCCTGATAAATCTTGTAATATGAATGTCGAATGACCTATCTTCTCGGTGATCTAAAATGGTCCAAGCCACATCTTTTGGAACTTGGTGTGTTTACCTTTATCCTCATGGGCTTTATCCCATTTCAGAACTAGATCATCAACCTGCAACTGTTTAGAACTAGACGAAGTTGAATCAAATGATGACTTGATTATCTGCTAATGTTTAGCATGATTAATTTTGGCTTTTCCTCTTTCCTCTTCTAATTTTAAAATTTGATCATATCTGAGTTGGATAGAAGAAGAGGGGCTTTCTTCAATAAACTGAACTAGGGCTAGAGAAGGAAGCACTAAATTGGTTGGTAGTACTGCTTCTTTCCCATATATAAGATTGAATGGAGAAGTACCTATGGAGGCCTTCTGCATTATTCTATCAGCCCATAGTGTGAATATTAAAGATTTGTGCCAGTTTTTTTTATTTTGTTCAATAGTTCGCTTAATGATTTTGAGTAGGTTTTTATTGGTAGACTCTGCTAAACCATTACCCTGAGGATAGTAATTTGCAGAATATTTCAATTTAAATCCTCTTTTAATAGTGAACTCAAACATGGAATTTCCAGAGAAATAAGATGCATTATAAAAAACAAGAGCATTTGGGACACCAAACCTGGTAATGATGAATTGATCTATAAATTCTGTAATTCCTTCAGATCTTGTTGTCTTTAACGGAATTGCTTCAACCCACTTGGTAAAGTAATCAGTAGTAGTAAGGATATACTTATGTTGTTTGGAGGACTATGGAGTTATTTCCCCAATGATATCTAATCCCCATTGTTCAAAAGGTTGATCAATGTTGACTGGTTGCAAAGGGAAAGTTGGTTTTCTTTGTCTTCCACTGGAGATTTGACAACTTCAGCATTTCCTTACATATTCGTGAGTATCTCTGAATAAGGTGGGCCAATAATATCCAGCATGAATGATTTTGTGAGCTGTTGTGTCAGCTCCAAAATGTCCTTCGGCTGGTCCATCATGTAGCTCCTACAAAACCTTTTGTGCTTCAGGTTTTTCCAGGCATCTTAATAAAACTGAATCATAATTTTGCCTAAAAAGTACATCATCAATGATTATGAAGTTTTTTTCCTTTAATCTAATGGCCTGTTTGTTTTTATAAGAAAGATTAGGAGGTGCATATCCATTTTTCAAATAAAAGATTAAATCTGCATATTGAGATTCAGAATTGGTGATACTTATCTGGTTGATTTCTTCAATATGTTCTGTATCACCTGATTCTGGAATGTTGGATGCTCCTGCTAATAACCTGCAAAAACCTTCACGTCTAGCAATCTTTGCTGGCTTGATTTCCAAGTCATATTCTTGAAGTGTTGTAACCCAATTTACCCTTTTCTCACCTAATTCCCTTTGGATCAGTAATTGTCTTACTGCAGAAAAAGGAACTATAACTTTTGTATGGGCTTTTAAAAGGAAGGGTCTGTAATGTTTGATAGCTTTATACACAGCAAAGGCTTGTTTTTCAACTTCGGAATAATTTAGTTCTACACCCTGAAAATTTGAACTAAAAAATGAAATCGGTGCTTCCAAGTTGTGATCATTAATCTGAGTGAGCACCGCTGCAGAAGATGAATCTGACGCAATAGTGTACAATATGAAATGATTAGAAAAATTGGGAGTGTTTAAAGCGGGGGCATTGATTATTGACTGCTTGATTAAATCAAATGCTTCATTTTCTGTAGATCCCCATCTAAACACTGAATAATTCTTAATCATGGTTTGTAATGGTAAAATGATGTGAGAAAAATCGGGAACAAATCTTTTGACAAAGTTGATCTGACCTAAAAATGACTGCATGGATTTTTTGTTATGAGGAAATTGGATTTCAGAAATTTCTTTAATCCTATCGGGATCAATATAAATGCCATCTTTGGAAACGATAACACCCAAGAGCTTTTCTTGATTTAGAGCAAAGAAGGATTTTTTGGGATTGAGTGAAATACCATACCTTCTACAACGTTCAAAGATTTGATTCAAATCATGTAAATGGTTGGATCTCTTCTTGGAAAATACAGTAACGTCATCTAAATAGATGACTACTGTTTTGTTGATCAATCCTTTGAAGGCTATATCCATTGCTCTTTGGAATGTAGCTCCTGCGTTAATAAGTCCAAAAGGCATTTTCTGATAAGCGTAAGTACCCCATTTTGTTCTGAAAGTAGTTTTGAGTCTGTCATCAGGATGGACCAAAATTTGGTTGTATCCTGAAAAACCATCTAAAAAGGACATTAGCTCAGAATCTGCTACTGAATGGAGTATCTGCTCCATGGTAGGTAATGGGAAATTATCTTTTTGGCTCGCCTTGTTCAGATTTCTGAAATCTATACAAATCTTGATGTCGCCATTTTTCTTCCTAACAGGCACCATATTGGAAACCCAGTTTGAGTGCCGAACAGGAAAAATAATCTTAGCTTTCAAGAGTTTATTAAGTTCTGATTTTATCTGACTCTCTAAGTTTGGATGTATTTTCCTCAATTTTTGTTGAACTGGTTTTTGTTCAGAAAGCATTGGAATGGTATGCTGGATGACTGATGTATCGTATATTTTTAAGTCATCATACTTCTAAGCGAAGACATGTTTATTTTTTCTTAATAATCTAATAAATGCTATCCTTTCTTCCACAGAAAGCCCTAGTCCTAAATTGATATTTTGAGGGTTCTACTCAGTACCGAGATTTATCAATTCAAATCTTAAGGTAGAACTTTGGAGTTTTGAATTGGTTACCTGTTTAAACCTGTCTTTAATGTTGTAGAGGTCTTGAAGTTTAACCACAGGTTTTGGTATTGAGTTTTCCTCATGCTTTTCTTTCATCTGAAGATCATGATCGTTTTCATCAATGATGTGATCATTGTAGGACTTGTCGGAAGTTAAAAAATGTAAGATGTCTTCAACATGATTGAACACTCGCCAATTGGTGACATTGTCAGGAATCGATGGCCTAAAAATCAACTCTACTGAAAATCTATCTGGGCTATAGTCTTCGGAAGGTAGGAGTTTAGAAGCAACATTGGCCAACAAGTCAGCTGCTGCATTCTGGGATATGGGAATAGGTGAAATATTGAATGCTAAAAAATGAGATATAAGTTCCTGGACTAAGGACTGATAGTGCTTGAGGTGATTAGAGAGACAATGGATTGTATTTCGAACTTGTTTTATGACAATCTCTGAATCGCCAAACACTTTCAGATATTGAACTTTCAAGCCAATAGCTTTATATAGTCCTTGTACCAAGGCCTCATACTCAGCTGTATTATTCGTGCATTCAAATTCTAACCTACAAGTAAGCATTGTTTTTTCTCCCTCAGGGCTGACTAAAATACACCCTACTCCTGATCCTTCACTGGATTTGGAACCGTCAAAATATAAAGACCAAAATAAAGAATTATCAACAATTTTATTTACAGTATTCTCAGTAACATTAACACATCTTGATCCATTGGTTTGTGAAAAAATTTCGATTTGGGATGTGAAATTGTTTACTGAGAAAGGAGATGGTTGGGCAATATAATTGCCAAAGAATGATTCAGAGGAATAATTTTCCAAAATATTATTGTTAAATGCAATTGGTTGATTCTCCTGTTCGAATTCTGTGACAGTATGGGTCATGTGTTTCTCCCGATTGATTTTTATTTGATTTGGATTTCCCTTGTAGCGCAGCCACATATGAGACCAATCGGTAGAAATATACCCATGGAGCTTCTCAGACCAATCCCTGATCAAGATTAAACCATAAAACTCAGGTATATCAACGATTAAGATATCAATTCTTTGAACTACTCGTGGATCAGCCGATAACCTGATAGTAACAGAGTTTATTTCCCCTAAGACCTGGACTTTGGTTCTATCTAACTGCATAATGTGAATTGAAGACTTTTGGGGTTCTATGTTCAGTTTAGAACAAACTGAAGCTGGCATTATATTAGATGATGCCCCTGAGTCAATCAAACAGTTGTGTAGATTTCGTAGGTTAAGAGGAAAGGGGGGGTATGGGAATTTGATCTGTCTCCAATTCGAATCGTATCAGTAGCCTCAACTCTACAAGAAGGTGGTTGTCCTGAATCATTTGCAGCCTTAGCACTAGGAAGAGGCAAAGAAGGAACTGCATTTAGTTCCTTAAGAAGCAATTTATGCTGATGTTTTAATTTGCTAAGTTCAAACATGGTGATGTTTGCTTTAGTCTTCTTCATGTCATCAACAATATTGTAATCCATTGAATTCGATACTACCAACGTCTTTGATGTTGAAGGTATATTTGAGGACGATGGTTGGTTTTGAGGCACTGTTGCAGTCGGCTTCCTTGTGGGTACCTTTTCCTTTGTAGTATTAGTACCTGCACTCATTTTCTTTGAACTTGCTTAGACAGGTTCAGGGGCACTTTTGCTCCTAGTAGTCACAGGAAAAGCTTCTTGTTCAGTTTCGGTGTCAGAGTTAGGCAATATGAAGTCCCACATTCCATGGAATTCAACAATTTCCTCTTCTTCGAATTCATCGGACGGTGCAATTGTTTCATCTTCTTCTTCTTCCTCAGGGTCTGAATCTGCATTGGATATAACATTTAGTGGTTTTGACTCAGGTTTCTTAAAATTCCTATATGGTTTCTTTGTTGAAGTTTCTGCTACTTGCTTTTTAATTTCAACCATTTCATTTGACATTGTTTTGAGGACCTTTTGAAGACCCTCCATATCGTATGGATCTTTGGTGATTTTCTTCTTTGAATCATCCTTGAAAGACACTCTTTTGGATTTCCTATCTTCGAGGGCAGCTTTCTTTTCCAAAGTGATTATACGTTTTTCCACAGCAAGGGCTTCTTTCATGTTTTCGGCGAAAGTTGGTTTCCCAGCCCTATCTACAAAAATGGCTATATTTGAAGGTAAGGCTGTGATGTACCACTCGCTTCTAATTTGTTCACTTGGCTTGGAATCGGTGGGGATTTTATTCAAAAGCTTATTGAATCAGGAGTTAAAATCCTTAATTGGTTCTCTAGATTCAATCCTTAGATTTGAAAGATCATTAATCAGTGTGGCCAAGGATCTATCATCGCCATATTTGGTAAGAAATTGCTCCTGAAAGATATTCCAACTGGTAATGGATCCAGAGGGCAAGGAAAAATACCAAGACCCAGCTGATCCTTGTAATGTGTAGGGTAAAAGCCTAACTACAACATCTTCTTCTGTTACTCCTTTTAAATTAACTGACAACATGAAATTATTTATGTGTTCCTCAGCTAATGTTCCAGCGTCTGGATTAAACTTTGGTAACCACTTCTCAGGATAATCAAGTAATGGATGTAATGGTGCACGCATAATGACTACACCAGGACTGTTCCATGGATTCTGAGCCATCTTGGGAGTACCAACGATTGTCGGTGCTGTTCCAGGTGCTTGGGGAGGAGGTGGTAATGAAGACTGAATAGGTTGTGATGTTGAAGGTGGTGATCCCTAGTGAACAATAATATGTAATGGGGAAGTGGATGTTTGACTTCGCACTGGAGATGATGAGATGGAAGATGATGGAGAAAAGGTCTCACTACCAAAACCTTCGATGTTCTTTTTAGCCTTTTTCCTTTGGGGTAAAGGCAACTCAGCTAGTTCAATGCCGAGTTTTTAGCTTTGAAGTCTGGTGAGAGGATGAGATAGGTGGAATTACGAAGTCTCACTGCCTTGAGATACTTTAAATCTCTGAGGTGATATGGAGAAGCCTTGAAATTTTTGGATGATAGACTGAACTTCAGGAGACTCCGGACTTAAACGTTCTGAAGTATGATGGGGTTGAGCAGAGGTAGTTGATCCCTCTTCTTCTCGTTCGGACACTGGTGTTTCAGAATGAAAACGGGAGGTCCGAGGTGAGGTGGAGGGTAATTTACTCTGAGAATGGTCTGTAGGTTTTGATTTACTTGCCATTCATAGTTGATGGCCCTCCTTCTAGCGCCAAAAATGTTGATACCCCAAAAATCGTTGCATCAACATCTGGGGATAACCACCCGGTCCGGACCTTAATACAGCTCCTTTTCCGTTTGGAATGGTGGCTCCGACTAGATATAATGGGACCAGTTTCCCAGTAATAAATAAAAGGGGTGGATGAATGATTGGTTTTCTAATAAGTGATAATGAATGGAGGACTTAATCTATAAGCAAAAACACAAATGACTATTTTATCCCGGGAAGCTTCTATTCTTAAGTGCAACGTTTGGTGATCTGTGTTCATCAATAGGCATATAGATGACACTATTCAATAAACAAAGACATTCATTTAAATAATAATTGCTTCGTTCAAATAGTTGAACGAAGTAATTGATAAAACATTGTTACACTTCTCTTTTTATATTACTGATACATGTATGATTAGAAAAATAGCAAACTGTAAACATCCAGTAGTGGAAAGTATAAAGACTGTTGTTAAAACACATGCATATATTCAATAATAGCAAGAATGATCAAACAACAATTCACATAAAAAGAATGAATTCAAACATAGATAATAGTACCATATGAGCTGCAAATCATTCCCAACGTCAATTGCAATTCGAATTCCTTCTTCCGACTCAGAAATACTTTTAAATAAAGGCAGTAATGCACATCCACATAAAAGCTTCGTTATCAAAATTGGAATAATTGGTCCAGTTTTCATAAAAGAATATGCCTGAAGTACAGTAGTGCAACTTCAGGCTTAAGTCATATACAAAAACTTACGACCCTTTCTAAATACATGAAAGGGTCTATAAATACTAAATTAAACTAACAAACTACAAAATTAAAATGCTACTAAATTGGTATAACTCGATCTTGAATATCTCCCCCACAACAATTTGGTAGTCGGCAACATGATTCATCACTCTGGTTGTTTGCCTTTTGACCTGAGTTGGCATATCGCCAGCATTGGTTCCACTTCTTGAGGGCGACTGAGACGAGAATTCATTTGAGAAGCATAGGTGGCATCGTGTATATCGGGAATGATACACCCGATTGCATCCGTTAGGCACTTGAGGGCAACTCTCTGGCTGTATGGTTTTACTAGGAACAACCAATAGGTGTCCCAAGTTAAACTTTTAATCCCTGTGATCAATCTCCCATTCTTTTCTAGCTCTTGGTAACATGATTGCTCCAATGTTTTGGCCGATAATAATTTACCTGGTGTACATTGAGAGATCATGTTAGATAAATAGAGAGTATTGTTAATCAAATCAATCAAATTGTTCGTAGATAATTTGCATCTAGAAACCGCTCTCTCTGCTTTCATCAATTGGGATTGCTACTCCATGAATAGAATTTCTTTATGGGATTCTAAGATTTTAGGCAAGTTCGCTGCCTATCCCTCATTAGTGTCCTACCAAGTAAGAAAATCCGTTAAAGTCTCATCGGCTTGCTCTAAGTCCTGCCTGGCATCAACTGATTTATCTATTATAGATGTTGTTATGTCGCACAGAGGTTCAACTTGGGCAATTTTATGACACAACAATCTTATTTGTGTTATTAGTGCCTTATTAATCTGTATTGCCTCTGCTCTGAAATCGGCAGGTTGGGCAAGACTCTTGAACTTCTCTATTTGAGCTGATAATTGAGCAATTTGCTCATCTTTTGTTTTTCCCATCTATTCATTCATTGCCTTCAATTTTGCTAATGCCTCCGATAATTCTTTCTGTCTTTGAATCGCTCCCGAATCTGCCCTCTGTTTCTCTTCATGCAACTGTTTGTTCAGTTGGTTATTTAACTGTTGTTGCGTGGACAGTTGCTGTTGTAGTTGTTCTGCTCTGTTGTGCCGCCTCCGATAGCTGTGTTTGTAGTGAAGCGATCGCCTAATCCTTCTCTTTCAACAAATTGCTCACCTCCGATGCCTTGTCCATGGTGGTTGCCGAATAGGCACCAGGATATTGGGACAACTTTGTCAGGTCATCAGAAGGGTCAAATTCTTCCTTCCACACTACATTGGCTGTTACTGTTTGTTCAGGGAACAGGGAAGGTTGATCAATCCTTCTCCTTTTCCGCTGTCGCTTTATTATAGCCCTGTGTTTTGGGCTATAGAAGACATCCAATGGAGGAATATCCTCCACCTGCAAAATGATTTGATCCAAAGGATCCTTGGGAATTATTTCTAATTCTGTAATCGAGGGTAGACTGCTGGTTCCTTCGCTTGGAACCTCTTTCGATGTTGTATCCTGTGTATCAGCCGCTTTGGACGTATCGGCATCCCTTGAGCTCTCAAGATTGCTTATAATTGAATCAAATTGCTGCCATTCCTGGAGCAATCTTGGGTCAATTTGAGTGTCGACATTCACCTCCTTGTTGCTCTGCTCCTGCTGCCTTCTCTGTTCCTCCTCACGTATTCTCTCCTGTTCTTTGTTTTGTGCTTCCTCTCTGTCTTTCCTCTGTGTTTCCTCTTGTTCTTTCCTCTTTGCTTCTTCCTGTTCTTTCCTTTGTACTTCTTCGAAAATTTCTGATGTAGCAGGAGGTTCGTTGGTAAGATGTTGTTCAGGCTCCCTTGATTGTGTCATCGGGGCAGTGGCTAACAAATCTAGAGGCAGAGTTGGCAACCTCTGCTCTCTAAGTTTGTTAAATTCAACTAACCTGTCATCATGGTATCTCATTTTAGCTATCGCTTGCACCTGAAATATTGACTCGGCCGAGGAGAACAGGTCATCAAACTCATCTTCTTTATGTTCAAATTTAGTGAGTTTGGCCTGGTCTAGAACATTATGGACGACTTTTTTCGGATCAAAGCGTCTGTTAGGCAGAGTGGCGAGATTTAGTATATTAATCTTTTCCGCCTCTTTCTCTGCATGTTTATAATCATGCAGAGTATAGACGCCACACCTTAAAGAGGAAAAGGAGGCCATACTTGCTTCTTTGAATTCCTGAGAGTCTTTGTAGCCGATGCGGATGTAAGCTGATATGCTATCTCTCGAGCTAATAGTTTGTCTAGTATATACAAGGGGAGGATATGAGGCCTGGCTTAACTGCCGAAAACTCTTACATAAGTGAATTTTTCTTCTCCGAACCAGGTTCCTAAGGTTGTCAAGTCAATCTCTGCTAGAGAGGAAATCTTAGGAGCAGGTTTATCAAAAATTGCATAGTAAATAAGTAGCATGAATCCATTGCAAACATGATATAGGTGGTGTTTATAATGGGTTTTCCATAACTTCTGGTGATAGATATGAATGGGCATGGGGTCCTGTGGAGTCCATCTCCACCCTAGCACAGGAAACTCAGAATTAAAACAGAGGTTGTCTAAAATGTAGGCACTAAAGTAAAATGGAGGGATGAATCTATCAGTAACACGGGATTTGTTTCTGAAGTCAAGAATACCTGTTGCTAACTTATCCGATAATATATTCCCCCAATCCATGATTTCACTATTACATGCTGCTTCCATCAAAGGTAACATCTCTATGGAAAATTTTGAGGAGTCATGCAACCCCCACATTCGACACATCATAGCTCCAGCATAACAATAAGGAGAACATAAGGAATCGACGAAGTACTTACTCGAAGACTCATGTTTGTGTTTCGTCGGGTTCTGTCTCTATTCCCGTATAGGCGCTGACTCAGTTTCATTTTCATCTTTAAACTTCTCCAGAAATGCTTTATTATACTTCTTCTCTGGTTCGGGCAAATGGTAAATTTATCTCAAATCATTGGGCTGAAACGAACCGAATACTCTCCCATCAATAGTGCAGAATGTTCTGTTCGTAATTAGAATTTCTTCAACGGCCCATCTCACCACATCGGTATATGGAAGAATTTGCTCTCGAGCCGCTATCCTGTGTAGGTAGGAATCAGCCAAATCTTTTAAAGTAGCATCAGATTTCCGGCTCGAGCCTGCTGTAGCTTGTACCGATGTTTGTTGAGGTTCTTCCGCTTCGACCAGGTTGTAAATGCTCTGCCAAGTAGTATTACCGAGACCAAGACATGTGGTATCTGAGATTAATCCTTTTTTGCTTATCCCGGATCGGCAGCATGTTGTCCTGTTACCACAGAAGCTAAAGCTGTTCCAAATTTCTTAGATTTCTTCCCCATTTGGTCCGAATTCGCTACTGCGGAGAAGCTCTGCACCAGAGATAAAATGAACGTAATGCGGAGAATAGATGGCGGAAACCAAGTATGGAAGACTTATGCCAATCAATGAATAATGGAAGATTATCATAAGGCTCCCGCGGATACAATCTCTGAAGGGATTTTGGCATAACGGCTCCATTAATTGGCCGTTTAAACCTGTCAATCATTTAAATGCTCATCATATCCTTTATTTGCCGAATAGTCTATTTAAGCATGGATTTGATTTTTTGGCGGTTGGGCGCAAATGAATCACTATCGGGAAGAGAAAGGCTTTTAATAATAATTAATACAATATGCCGAAGCCATATCAATCCTTTTTGAAAGTCGCGCTTGGCTTTATCGCAATCGGCGATCAGAGGAAACCTTGAGCAGTTTTATTTATGTTATTGTGGAATCCCCGATCGCCGATAGCGATATCGCTTAGCTCGCACCGGCAGTTTTAAGGAGAAGACGTTTCGTTGTATTCATATCGCATTCCCCGATCGCCGATAGTGATATCGCATCGGAGCAAGGAGAGGGGCCTTTTGTTGTGATTGTTTATTTTCCGATAGCCGATTGGTATCCGCGCTTGTCGCATCGGGGAAAACCAATGGGTCTTTTGTTATGCATCCTTTGCTATTGCTATATGCGATCTTGCGATCGCTTTATCGCAATAATAAAGATTTATTCATTTTTATTATAAGACCGATTAGTTATTAACTCAAAGGGTTTTATAATGTTTTGTTTGTTTCCGGACCTTTTGAGAAATGATAAGTTAATACCAATTTAATCTAAAAGGGACCCATTTCATATTATAGTTTTCTAAAGTAAAATTTTATGAAATGGGGGGTTGTTGTATAGCACAACAGGACCACAATTAGTTGCAAACAGGCCATGGTATTAGATAGACTGTATTGAGAGAACCATGGTACTGACCCATGGTATTGTATGTATGAATCATATATAAAGGATAGAGACTCCCCATTGAGGAATGTAGTGTCTTATTCTGTAATTGAGCTTTGCTCTGCTAGAGGTTGCCCCCTCGAAGAGGCAAGTGAACATTGCTTTCATCTCTAAATAATAAAATTTTTGTTGGTTTTCTCATTTTGTTCTATGTTCTGGGTTGTATTTCTTCGCGTATTTGGTATTCTGGAATTTTCTCGCAAGTCAAGAGCATAACAAACTGTCCTTAAACTGTATGCATATAAAGTTTGGGACAGTGTGGCTTCTTCATTCTTTGGCTTCTTCATTGTTATCAATGTCATCAAATGATCGTAGAGTCATTATGTAGGAGTGCAACATCCATGTAGCATGACGCATGAACAATATCATCATATACTAGTGCAGTCAAAGTGCAACATCATTAGGAGAACTCCAAAATAATCTTCCAACCATCAAATGATCTCCAACCATGTTATCAAGACCTCATCAAGTGCCATCATCAATTGTGGTCATTCATCAAGAATATGACATCATCAAATGTAGTCCTCCATATATCATCAAGGGCTTCTAAATACTTGGCAATTGGCACTTCTTAAGACTTCTTCATTAATCGCTTAACATATTAATTGATGACATTCTTATCAAACAAGAGTTACGACATCATCATATGGAACCAGGCATCTATTGTCTTCAACCTTATCATCTCATTCTAGGGTTTCATGATATTCATTAGGCATATCAAGAATATTTGCCATCTCAGCCAATGCCATATTGACATCAATGACAACATTGATTAGCATGGTTATCATTCTAAGTGAGCATCTCAATATTGGTCATTAGCATATCCTAAGTGGTCTCAAGTAATCATTGTCGAATTAGATATTTGTTCTAAGCATCTTGTGGATTGATCTATTGTCTAACATTGACACTTGTATCATTAAACACTTGTCTTGTTTTAAGATTGTCTTTCAATTCATTATTAAGTACTATTGCTATAAGGTAATTAACATCAAGTACTTAAAGAACATAAACAATCTTAACTCAAGATCCACTCATAACCATTGCATAAGAATTTTAGGCTCAGCCTGCACTAATAATTTACCTCCAAGCATAATCTTGGTTGATAGATCTCTAGGGCCACCCTTTCTCACCTAGCTTGACAGATTCAACACCGTTTCTAGTGGTTAACATAGTGACCTTGCAGTCGTCAAAGCCACAATCTCTGCAATGCCGAAGGTACTAGGTGGTTGGAAGACAAGGGGAGGTATCGTTAATCAAACCTTTACTTGCTTCCCATTGGCTTCCATCCCATAACCTACTCTAAAGACTGGTCTCAAAACAGTTAAGAGGGAAGTTCCATTTAGACTAAGCATATAATTTAAAAGTAACCAAGATCCTCGCATTTCACCTAGATCTTAGGACGTGCATAGCATATAGGTTAGTTAATCATTTAAGCAAGGGTTGTCCATCTGGTTAATTGGTCTTAATTTGTAATAAGCAAGAATTTCGACTCCATAAGGCACTGGTTTCACTTCTAAATTTAATTAAATCTTTAAGTCTTGTTAAATTTAACGCTACTCAACTATCTCCCAGACAAGTTGGTTCCCAACTTGCCTTTCATCTTCTCATTTCCATGGGGACTACCCCCCATAGCCTGTTGTTGGAAGACAGCTAGAACAGAGTGGGCAGGGATCAGAGTGACAGCCCCTGCCCTGAGTCGTTGTTGCGGTGCCTGTACAGAGCGACAACATTGTTTGGCGTCGTTGTCGGGGACAAGTTTCTTGTTGCCAGGGTTAATGACATTTTCCTATCATATCATTATTTTCATTAGCCCATCAAGCGGCAGATCTTTTGGCACCGTTGTCGGGGACCAATTTACTGGACCTTGGTGTTAACGAAACTCTCATTCATCTTCATAATTTTCTGATCTTTCATCATTCTTCATCTTTTCATCATCTTATCCTTTGTTCTCTAACTAATCCTCTCATCTTGTTCATTCACACCTTTAGCACCTAGACATTTAGGTTGGTTCCTGTTTGGGTGGCGACTTCACTTGTTCAACCATTCACAAGAGCTTACTCTAAAAGGAATCCTAGTAGCTTGGTTAACGCCGCTCCCGATCCTGAAAAGGATCTAAGAGCCAGGTTAAACAAATTACATTATAGAGGAATTAAATTTTCTCAGACAGGAAGCTCTCCCTGATGTCCATTTGCTTTTCATTAATCCTCCCAATCAAGACCTCATGGTTGATTATTACAGGCCTTGCAACTTCACCAACATCCAGGGATATCCACATGATCTGCCCAATGACTCTACCATGAGCAGACTTCCAATCTTTCAAGGGAACAATGCCATCAATGTTGAAGCTCACATAAAGAAGTTCAACATTTTTGTCCAGAGATATGCTCATGCCACTGCCTATAATCATGAAGATGTCATGATGAAGTTATTTGTTTTGTCATTAGAAGATAATGCACTTGAATGGTTTCATGACAAAGCAGATAATGCCTTCGACTCTTTGAAAAGCCCTCACTGATGCTTTTAAAGATAAATTTGGGGAGAAAAGAGAAGGAAAGTATTTGGTTAAAGATCTTAATATTATCAAGAAGAGGGAGAATGAAACAGTTGAAGAATTTAATCAAAGATTTAATGGTCTTCTAAAGGACATGACCCAAGACTATAGTCCTCTTGATAAGACAGTATTGGAACAATATCTGGAAGCTCAATATCAGATCAGATGTGCTAAGCCTATTACTTTAGTCGCTGCCCAAAGTATAGCTGAAGAGTTAGAAAAGGATAGGAAAGCTTCAGGTAAGTTAGAGATCTTAGGTTTTGAAAGAGGTTCGGTTAAATCTAAGGGAAAAGAAATTAAGAAAGAAGAACCAGAATTAGTTAAGGAATTGACTCGAGTAATTTGGGAATAATTTAAGCTAATTGGCTAAATTATTTTATTACAAGTCACTTGGTCTATTAGATCATATTGTGTTGCAGAATTGAGTAATTAATTGAAGGTCTATAACGAACAGGTATTCCCCCCTTGAGGGTTGAATTGTAATTATCTTATATAAATATTATTTTAGTACATGGTCCCTCATAGTTAGACACCATAGCTAAAATATTAGAGGGTGGAAAAATGATTAATCCCCTCAAGTGTCAATTAATTAAATTTTCTGGCAAAAATAAATTAAAATCCTAAGACAAAAATTTAATTAATTATAGTCAAAATTAATGTCCTAGAAAAATTAAATTCTTCAAGTGGAAAAATTCATGGGTATCAAATAAATTAATTTTTGAAAGTCCCCCACCAAGGGAATATTGGAATTTTCAAAAAAAATTGGACCCGTGGACCTTGGTGGTTAAGTCAAAGTCAATTTTTTTAGGAAATTAGCTCAAAATAATTAATTTTGAGCTAATGAAAAATGGGTTAAATGAGAAATTCGAAAATTCCTCAAAAATAAATATTTTCAACAGTGGAAATTAAAAAAATGATCAAATATTTTTCGACAGTAGAGATTATTTTAGCGAAGATAAAACCAACTATCTGTTATTTTTCCACTTGGAGGATTTATCTATAAATTAAGAGTCAATTGTGTCTCAAGGCATCTGATGTTTGGCTAATAAAATTCTGCGAAAAAGTTGATGTAATGCTATTGTCCCGCTAGGAACGTTTTTTGAATCATAATAAAGACTTTGGGGTACAGTTCATGGTGTTTATTGTCTACTGATTTGTGGTATGTGTTGGGTATAGGCATTTCTATATTGTGTTTAAATTTTAATTAAATCGTTATTTCATTGTAGTGGATAGGAACACTATTGATAAGTTTTGGGCTTATCTTAGATGATCTGATTCATTGTTGTTCTAATGGTTTAAACATAATAAATTATAAAGTGTTTGTAGTTTCCCTAGCCCTTGGGCTCTAAGTTCACAAATTGTGGATGTAGGCTGACCTTGTTTGGACTTCAAATATTTTTATGGTTTATCTAACTTCGCTAAGGTTGTAGCTTGCATTTATTTTCCAGAGTATTATACTTAGCCATTTATCGAAAAATCTTTGAAAAATTTATTTCTCAAAATTCCTTTTAAAAGCATTGTATATTTGTATATTTGTAAATAAATTTGTATAATATTATTTTTGGGGTTTTGAGATTTTTGTACATATTGAGGTTTTGGGTATTTATAAATTCATTTGCGCAGATTAGATCAAGTGAGAAGAGTTGGATTAGAGCTAGATCTAGGCTCTTGAGGGTAAGATCTAGTCTCCAAAGTTTTTGCGGGGCTAGCTACTAAAGAAAATCTTAAGTAAATTGCAAATCTGAAGCAAATTAATTTTTTGGAGCAAGGGTTTCAAATTTTTATGGCTCCCAAGCCCAGATCTACCCTCTCCAAGGCCAACGTCATCCTCTCCTAGCCCTATGTCAGCCTTTGTGGCCTCAATGTCATCATTTTTAGCCCCCAGAGGTCAGTCGCAATCCCTAAAGGGGTTGGACCTCCCTTGGCCTTACATTAAGGGTTTAAGGCCTTTCTTGGACTTGTCGTGGGCCAGAGGGCCTCGGCTCCCCTTCTTGACCCTAGACGACTGCCCTAAGGGGTTTGTCGTGGGCTTTCAAGCCCCCTTAGAGAGGAAAACCCTTTCATAATTTCTCTTATGAAGCTTCTATTGATCAATGCCAAACCCTAGACCCTTGCCAAGAATATCCTCCAAGCACAAATCAAATCCTTCTTCCTTCCTACACTTTGTTTCCCCGGCACTTCATCCTCCTCCTTCCAGCACTTCGTCCTCCGCCTTCCGGCACTTCATTCTTCTTTTAACTATTGATAGTCCTTGGTATACTAGCTCTAAAAGAGACTCCAATCTTTGATCCTTAGTGAGATCCTTTACCACTGAAGACACCTTCCTTCTCTTGACCAACCGACCCTTTTCTTGATGTGAGGTTGTAGACTTGATGTGACAGTATTGCAACCCTAGTTTCTTGCACGTGTGAGAGGTTTCCTTGTGTATTTGATCATTTTCTTCTTCGTTTGAGAGAGAGTCTTCTTCGCTTAAGTAGGAGGCCTTGTAGGCCTAAGTTTCTAGCCTAAACGATGAGAGATAAGCAATTGTGATGTGGTTGTTGTAGTGACCACAGACAACCCTCCTTTCCTCGCACGTGTGACTGCAATTCATCCTAAAAACAGTCCCTTCAACTTCAATTATGTCTCCTCCTTCTTCGTTGCACTAGAGGCTCCTTATCTCACTTTTCCTTCACTCTTTTCTTGGCTCTTCTTCTCACTGATTTTTAGAGATGTGATGGCTTGTTGTTGGAGTGGACAGCCTCTATATATAGAGGACAATCCCTCCTTTAGGCCGACTTGAGTTTTCTTCATCATTTTTGCTTCTTTGAAGATGTCGTTGCATGGAGAAGACTTGACTTTGCTTGGAGGGATATTTTTTGACTCTTATACAAATATATACATGGTGTAACATGCCCTTAAGGGTCTTCAACATTTTCTTTTGACTCTTTGACTTACCTATAGCACTTTGACATGTGCTAAACCTAATTCAATGAGCAAGAAACTCATTGATAAATATAACAAAAATAATATCTCTTTGCTTGAACAAATACAAATATCAAAAGTACATTTATGAAGACCGAACCTAGTTACACTTTCTTCAACACTCCCTCTTCACTAGGGGGGTATTCATGGCAGTGTTTTTAAAATCGGTCGAGCCGGCTCCAGCTCGGCAAAAACCCAGTCCAGTGGCCGGTTTGTTACCGAATCGGCCGAGTCAGTCACCAACTCTATCGGTCAATTAACAGCTCGGTTGGCTTGACCGAGTCCAAGTTAAACCAGCCGAACCGACCAATGATGCCCAAAGGCGCCCAACGATATGTTTTGGAGGGAAAACCGGACCCCAAGCATAATTCTAATTTGGTTTTAGGTTTTCTTTAAGGCCATCTACCTCTCCCAAGCCTATAAAAGCTACCCAACCCCCTCACATTTCCTCATAGCTATCTCATTGCATTTGTGTGAGAATTTTTTAGGAGTTTGTGAAGAGTTGTGGAGTTTGTTTTTAGAGCAGCAATGAGGAGTCTTGGGCAATCATTGGAGCAACAGTGAGGAGCTTCTTGGGTAGCCATTAGAGCAGCATTAAGGAGGCAGTTTGTGCCTAGCGATTATTTTTCTTTCACTTATAAAATCTATTTTTGCTTTTTCTTTGTGGAAATCTGGAAATTGAAGAGAGTAATTTTTGTAAAAGAAATGAACATTGAAGCATTGTTTTTTTTTCATTTTCAGATTTTTTTCCTTTCATTTCCAAGTCCAAATATCAGAAAATGGCTCCTAGAATGAAAGATGTTGCTTGGGCATATGCTGAGATGATTGATAATCAAATGCATTGCAAATTTTGTCATAGAAAAATTAATGGGGGTGGAGGGGGCATTCATAGGCTGAACAAAATTTGGTTGGTGTTACAGACCAAATTACTCCATGTGAAGCACCATTAGCACAAATTGGGGAGATTAGGAAGGAGTTGCTAGATAAATTTGAGAAGTTTGAGGAAGAAAAGCTAGGCAAAAGGAAATAGAGGCTGAAATTGGGAGGAAGAGGAGTATAAAACAAATGATCGCTGCCAACCCCAATTTTGATTATGAGGGCTCTTCATCTATCCCTTGAACTAATGCATCCAACCCCTTTTGCTATGTTCCTCCCTCTTTGGAGTCTATTCAAGAAAAGGGTAAGGGTAAAATGAAAAATAAGGGTGATATCAAAAGTTATTTCATACCCTCCTCTCGCTCTGATAGTGCACATGGTCCTCAAGCTAATAGAGGTCAAATACAACCCACTTTAGATGACCATTGGAAGAAAGAATTGAGAGAGACTGTCAGTGATTACATAGCTAGATGGTGGTATGATGTTTATATCCCCTTCAATGCTTCTCGTTCATCGTATTATGAACCTATGTTTGATGACATATTTGCTACTAGAAAGGGCTTCAAAGGCCCTACTATGCATGAGTTAAGGGGATCTTTTTTGGAAGTTTCCTCCATTGATGAATATTTGAAATATTTCAAAAGATCATGAGCAAAAACAAGATGTACTATCATGTCAGATGAATGGACTGATCAAAGGAACCGTACCATCATAAACTTTGTTATCTTTTGCCCACAGGGAACCATGTTTCTAAAATCATTTCATGCATCTAATAGGGTGAAAGATGCACACTTGTTGTTTCATCTTTTGGATGAGGTTGTTGAAGAGGTGGGGGTGGCTAATGTTGTTCAAATCATCACAGATAATGCCTCTAACTATGTCTTGTTGGTAAAATGTTAGAGGAAAAACACAAAACCATCTTTTGGACCCCATGTGCAGCACATTGCATAGACCTCATGCTTGAGGATATTGGCAAAATAGATTGGGTCACGAACACTGTAGAGCATTCCAAAAGCACAACAAAATATATCTACAATCACTCATGGATTTTGAGCCTGATGAGGAAACACGCAGGTGGCAGGGATTTTATTAGGCCTGTCATCACTAGTTTTGCAACTCATTTTTTGACATTGCAATCTATGCTTTCCCAACATAGAAACTTGCAAAGGGTGTGTTCCAGTGATGAATGAAATGAATGTCAATGGTCTCACAAACAAGATGGCAAAGATGTGAAAAAGAAAGTTAATGAAGAAATATTTTGGAAAAGGGTAGTAGACATTGTAAAGGTTGTTCAGCCACTGGTTAAGGTGTTGCAGTTAGTGGATGGGGAAAGATTGGCTATGGGCTTCATTTATGAGGCTATGGATCAAGCAAAGGAGCAAATAAAGGCAGTATACAAGGATAGAGTGGCTAAATATGGGCCCATTTGGGAAATCATTAATCAAAGATGGAACAATCAACTCCATCGCCCTGTATACACCACTAGGTTTTTTCTGAACCTAAGGTATCAGTATAAAGCTCTGGAGGCAAAAGCTTTGACTAAGGAGGTTAGAGATGGATTGATTGATCGCATTGGCCGCATGATCTCTAAGGAGTGTGATCAGCAGGAGATACATCGACAGATCACTTGTTTCAGTAGAGCCACAGGTATCGTTGGCAAGAACCTAGCAAGGATTGCAAGGGGAGCAAATGAGCCAAGTAAACAAACAATTTCAATTTTCAAATTCTTATTTTGTTAAATTGTTTATAATTTGAAAGTTGGATATAATTTGTTGAGCTAACTCACTACACAACTATGTTTTTTGTAGCACAATGATGGGAGGCATTTGGTGCCCATTGTCCTCAATTGCAGAAGTTTGTAATCCATATTTTGAGTCAAACTTGCAGTGTTACTAGGTGTGAGCGCAATTGGTCTGCCTTTGAGAGGATTCACACTAAGAAGAGAAACCGTTTGGAACAAAAACGATTAAATGATCTAGTCTATGTCCAATACAACCTTCGGCTAAGACACAACCAATTGTTGAACAAAAGGCCTGATACAGATCCCATTGTGTTGGAAGATATTGACCCAACATCAAATTGGTTAGTGGAGAGTCATCCAGCAGAGTTTGATTCTGAAAGGGAAATTGGTATTGATTTGGATTTAGACAGAGGCATTAGTTGCACATAATGTTCAGTTGAATGCAGATCCACTTGTACTAGGCCCAGCCCCATGTCCTCTAGTTGCAGGCACTTCCTCTACTCAGCCACGACAGAAGCGCATATCTCATCTATCTCGGCGTGCAGCTGTTGCGCCTGCTAGTGCTACCTACTACTTCTACAGTTGTAGTTGGAGATGGTGATGAGGAGGAGGAGGAGCCATGGGTTTCCCTGTCTGACTCTGATTCAAAGTCTGAGCCAGATGACGTTGGCTTCTCTAGCAGTAGCCAGTAGTACTGGTGACTACTGATGTTTTATAGTTTACTTTTGTTGTAGAGGCCATTTAGAGCCTCTTTGGTTATGTGTTTTTGTTTTGATCTCTATATCATGTATGTATTGGATAGTGCACTAGGGGCCATTTTGATATAATGGATATATTCATGAGCCTACTTTGATCATCTGTTGTCTTTTCTCTATATTCTAATGCTTTGTGTTTGGAAACATGAATGAAAATCATCAAAATTATGTTTTTTCATAAAAATATAAATATTTAATGTATTTTTTACAACGATCGAGTCAATGAAATCAAACCGGCCGAGTCGATATCAAGTCGGAGTCGGAGTCAAAGCCCACCCTCAGCCAGTTCTAAATCCAATTCAGAGTTTAAAACATTGATTCATAGATCATTACAAGGTGTTTGGCAATTTTTCAATCTTGAAGAATTCACATAAGAGAAACCGGATTGGTAATCCATCTATTATAGCATCATAGTAACCAACATTGTTCACCTTGACTAACAGCTCTATCTCTCATAAGATCAGAGCACAATGTTGGCGAGACCAATGACTTATAGACACCTCAATCATTGTCTCTGAAGGAACATACCTACCTGGGTATTCACTGAGTATGACCTTCTAGGACTATTCTTGTCTTAGGTTCCTAACCCTCAAAGAATATCGGTCCTCTTGCCTACTCTTGTCTTGGATGCCCTACACATCCTCAAAGAGTATTGGATGCCAAATGATTACCCAATCCTCCCATTCTTTCTTCCCAAGTAAAGAGAAGAATGTTGTGTCTATCTCTTCCTCTTAACTAAGGAAGACATGCCCAAGTTTCCTCTCACAAGGAACTTGCCCAAGCTCCTTTGTAGTTGGAACCTTGTTAGAACTCCCTCTTAGCTAGGGCCTTTTCCATTCATCAGCAACCTCTTCTTCGTGGCTCCTTCAATTGCTTGATATCCTTCTTTCCTTTGATGTCATGAAATCTTTGTTTGAACTTCTTCTTGGTAGGGCACCAACGATCGAACACTTTCCTCCTTGATTTGTCATGTCATTGCTCCCTTCATGGAAAGTGGCCTTCTTGATATATATCAGGTCCTTTTGTCATCTGGCTACTCCTTTGTCATCTTGTTTGTGCTTCAGAATACTTATCACATGGATGCTTAGTTGTACTTTCTTGTTCCTAGACTTTGATTTAGTAGCCCTTCATGACTTCATCCTAATACTGCTTCAACATCAAATGGTACTTTTGTTGGACGGCTTCTTCATCATGACATCTTTGTAGAGTTGAATCAATCATTTGTACCTTACTATCTCTAAGGCCTTCATAGGTGTCAAGGGTCCTTTGATCTTTTTCTTCCTTTGTCAAAGCTGTCATGCCTTCTTTCAGGAAATATCTTATACTGGATCCTTGTCAAATAATGATTCTTTGTGTCCATGGTGTTCCTACATGCTTGATCTATTTCTTCATTTGCTTCTTCTTGGATTGTTTAGTCAACAACTGTTCATTTTAGTTATGTTCTATGCTTAGAGCAATTTATTTCAATTTTCACAGTTAGCTCAATATCTTTTCCAGATTATCAATCACATCAGCTTAATAGTAAATTGCAGATAGAACATAAACATAAATCACAGAAGACAAGCCAAGACAAGAGGACACAAGATGTGGTGCTAGCCAGGGACAAACCCCAATGTGGGGAAACCCTTGATCAATTCTTTTTATATGTTCTTCAATAGTTCAGCAAAGAGAGAGAGAGAGAGATACTACATTTACAACAGAAGTCAACATTTGGACTTAGGGCATAGATCTTCTCTAAGAAGATGATACATGAGATCAGTTGAAGACATGATGCTTCAACTGATTCTCCAAGGTGACACCTTCACCTATCATCGTGTTGCATCTCGTCATCATGTTGCACCTCATCGTGTTGCACCATGTTGCACCCATCATCACAATGTTGGATCCCATGACCATGTTGTACACATCATACCTATGCTGCATCTCATCAGGCTTCACTAACCATGACTGTACGCATCATTATACTGTTGAGCTCTTCATTGCACTATGTTGCACTGTACTTGCAGCTCCCATTGTTGTACCAATGTTGCACCATGTACCATTGACCACCATGCTGCTCCATAACTTCTGTCATGCTGCCATACTGCCTTAGTCATACTGCCACACAGCCTTAGTAGCTACATAGACTATGATCCAACAGTCCTAGGGAACACACAACGTCGATGTCTGTGTTATAGGAGATAGGTATGGGTAGCAGTTCCTTTATCTAGACTGCTAATAAGAACATTTTGTGACAGCACATAGGATCTCCTCATCTGAAGAGACCTCTCTCTTTAATTTGACTAGTCTTTAGGACAGCGGACAAGGTGTGCACCTAAACACAACCATGTCTCTTTCTTACAGCAGATAAGAGGTGTAGAAGGCTGTGTTTGCTGTTGTTCCTTACTGTGACTAGTTAGGGCACCCATGTTCTATAACAACACTCAAACAGTCACCTAAAACATCCCTCAAAAACGGTGGCCTTGTCAAGGGAGGGTCTCCTCCATTTGTGTCACTGTTCCAGGTACTTTTCAGCCCAAGAAGCCTCCACGCTATGCTTATTTTAGTTAGGCAAGGCTTGCGGCCTACCACAGGGATTGTTGTCACCTATTAGCCAACCAAACAGTGTCACCCTTACCTTAAAGTTTCCCACAAACAGTCTGCAATTCTCCTTACCTAACTCGGTCTCTTTGTAGCATGGAACAACCCTCCACGCAGTCACCAAGAGGTTCTAACAGCCCTCAAACACCCACGTTGTCCCTACCTTCTTTGTCGGTTAGGGCAGCGAGTTAGAGAGCCTTTTTACTACCTCTTTTCCAGTGTCTAAGGGTTGTCTCAAACAACGTATAGATTAGGGCATCTAGGGTATGATAAGACTGTGTTTAGGATCAGTTGTTAGGCCTCCTTCACCGTGCTAGATCTCCCTTTGAACTGCAGCCAAAGCTTCACAAGACTTGCGGCTAGGGCATCCTTCGTTTACAGCAAATAGGGTCTCCTTCTAGACCTGCGTTTAGGGCTTCCTCCTCTTAGACTTCTCTTCCACTAAAACCCAAAACAAGTAGAGAGAAATCAAGAGTGAAGTGTGTGTACAAATGACAATCAAGTCACCTCCTTTTATACTAAAACATTGAGCACATGTGGGGTTTATTTGGTTGCTGGCCGACCTTGACAAATTGTCTTATAACACAAATAAATTCATAACTCCATGAATACTTATCAGAAACAGATGATCTTTAGATCAATCCTACACCTCTCGATGAGAGGGATCCAAGAAAAATATCCGTTGCCATAAATAAGATGACCCACATAGAGTTTGGCCCTAATTGCCAATTTTAACACTCCCTCTCAACTACGGAGAACTCCATCCACTGATCCATCTATCCGACTATACTATCTCTGCCATTAGTGCCCTGCACTGCTCTGCTCTGCTCTGCTAAGCTATGCTCTACTGAACCATGAAGAAGAAGAATTGATCGAGAATGTCTCATACCATTCTCTACTGACCCGAAGTCAGTTTCATATGAGGAGTGTCATACCACTCTTACTAACCCGAAGTCAGTTCCATTGATCCCAGATCAGTATCACAAGAGATTGTCTCAAACCATTCATACTGATCTCAGATCAATGGAGGTCATCCTAGCATAGGGAGTACAGTATATACAACGATGCGTGCATCAATAGTACTACTATGGTCCCTAACCCCATTTTCCTGCTCATTGGTCAAATGAGAGGTACTTCCCATGAGTCCCAGACTACATAGGTAGGATGCCTCGACAGGAGAACTAATCATCCAGTCCTACAAGAGAACTAATATCTTGGCTCACAAGAGAACAAATCATCCTGTCCCAAAGTCGCCTCAGGGTTTCACAGGGGAAGGCTGAGTTATTCACCATATACATAGCGCACCATTAGGGGAGAGTGAGTCACCCTATGGTCATGTGTTGCTCTAATAAGTACCCCAAGCCCCCCAGAGCTCCCAGAGCTCAATGCATGCAACATGCTCTCTCAACGACTCCAAGTCGTCCAGGAAAGTCATAGATTTCACCTCTCCCCGGGGCTTTGACAAACTATCTGCGACCTGCACATCAGTCTCAATGCGATGGAGCCTCCTCGCTCATCGACTTACCATATCCCAAATAAGGTAGTATCTGATGTCTATCTGCTGGAGCAAACATCAAATAAGGGATTCCTCAACAATCAAATCCCCCCTGGTTGTCACAGAGGATCACGGTGGTATTCATCATGTGTACAAACAGCGCACTAAAGAGCATCCACAACCAGGCAGCTTCATACGACATCATACTCGTGGTTATGTATTCGGTCTCGGCGGTGCCTCTAGCAACCGATTTCTGCTTCCTGCGCATCCATGATATCAAAGCAGAACCCAAAGAGAACCAACACTGAGAAGTGCTCTTAGTGATCCTCCACACTGCATGCCCAATCAGCATTCGAATAATCATGCAGCTTCATATTTCCAGCAGTGTATCTCAATCCATGAGAGATTGTGCCCCGAAGATATCTCAGAAGATTCTTGGCACCAATCCAGTGAGGCTCAACCAAATATGAGCTCACCATGCTAACTACAAAACATATGTCGAGACGGAAGTTCACCAAGAACATCAATGCAAATGAGTTTATGAAACTTAGAGGCATTTCCCAAATCTGGTCTGGCATCATCACCATATAACTTCTGAAAGTTAAGATCCTCGAGGTAGTCACAGGCTTGCAGTTTACAATTCCACATCCGGAATCCAACTCCCTCTTACTTCTGCAAGTGAGAAGGTCTGCACCTGTCTGAAATAGGTCGTCCTAAGAAGGTGCTGGTATGAGAGGTCTATCATCCATAACCTTCAAACAATCGTTTGGATCGACTTCACTCTTAGTGAATCTCAGCTTCATCTAACAGCTATCAATCCTCTCATATCAAACTCAGGGTCATTTGCTTCAAGCCATAGAGGGCTTTCTTCTACCGACACACATGAGATTCCAAATCATGAATCTCAAACCCCTCAGGTTGTTCCAAACCTGTGGACCTGCTACATGAGGGGAATGGTCCCCTTGTAATATTTTCCCTTCGATACATCTCAGACATGTACCTTCATGCTCCTTTTGAATTCAGGCATCCCTGTCATCCTCTGACTTACAAACCTCCGGTGCTATGTGTCAACTGACATGGTCCCCAATGGACTTCCTGCCAACCCTGAACTCAAAGATAAAAGCATCTTTGAAAATTCTATTTCCAAACACGTACCTTTCCATCGATGGATGCCACCCTGAAACCTTTTGACTTTCGTTGCCGAAATGGACACCAGGTTCTTCTTGCGATCAGGTACATAAAAGAGATTCTTGTAAATGAATTGAGTTACCCACATTCGATTGAGGGGTAACATTCCCTACACCCTTTCAAGGATAGGTGGCATCGACTCCAAGTATAATCCCACGGTTGTTTCCATCTGTACCGAATTCGAGAGAGCACCCTTCTATCCAATGAGGTGCCTTGAAGCACTATAATCAATAAGCCAAATTCCCAAAGAATCTGAAGGAGAGGGCCAATACAAGATAACGCTTCTTTATCTTATCAGAAACAACATTTGATTCTTCATACCTGGGGTTCTTGCTTTCTCTGAAGAGTCGGTCGTTTCCTTGATGACCTGCATTACCTGTCATTCCTCTGATCATTGAAGATGTCCTTGGAATGATCGTTATCATCATCAAGTGATGTGTCCCTGCCATTCGGACACTCCTTCGCATAATGGTCGAACTTAATGCAACCAAGGCATCTGCCTTTCCTTCCACCCTTAGATCTTGACTTCCCAATGAAGTGATCTTTAGGTAGGCCATCAAAAGCTTCAACTGCGCTATTCTGATAATATTCTCTATTTCGATTTCACCCTTGGTGAATTTGAATAGGGATAAGGAATCAACTGATCCTTTTCCAACTGTCATCGGTGACTGCTCTTTCACTCTTGCTTGGGCTTTGTCTTCACCTCAGCTCCGATACCATGTTAATTTTAGGTATGTTCTATGCTTAGAGAAATTTATTTCAATTTTCACAGTTAGCTCAATATCTTTTCCAGATTAGCAATCACATCAGCATAATAGTAAATTGCAGATAGAACATAAACATAAATCGCAGAAGACAAGCCAAGACAAGAGGACACAAGATGTGGCGCTAGTCAGGGACAAACCCCAATGTGGGGAAACCCTTGAACAATTCTTCTTATATGTTCTTCAATATTTCAGCAGAGAGAGAGATAGAGATATTACATTTACAACAGAAATCAACATTTTGACTTAGAGCATAGATCTTCTCTAAGAAGATGATACATGAGATCAGTTGAAGACATGTTGCTTCAACTAATTCTCCAAGGTGACTCCTTCACCTATCATCGTGCTGCATCTCGTCATCATGTTGTACCTCACTGTGTTGCACCATGCTGCACCCATCATCACAATGTTGGACCTCACGACCATGTTGTACACATCATAGCTATGATGTCTCATCATGCTTCACTAAACATGACTGTACCCATCACTATATTTTTGAGCTCTTCATTGCACTATGTTGCACTGTACTTGCAGCTCCCATTGTTGTACCAATGCTACACCATGTACCATTGACCACCATGCTGCTCCATAACTTTTGTCATGCTGCCATACTGCCTTAGTCATGCTGCCACACAGCCTTAGTAGCTAGATAGACTATGATCCCACAGTCCTAGGAAACACACAACGTTGATCTGTGTGTTATAGGAGCTAGGTATGGGTAGCAGTTCCTTTATCTAGACTGCTAATAAGAACCTTTTGTGACAACACATAGGATCTCCTCATCTGAAGAGACCTCTCTCTTTAATTTGACTGGTCTTTAGGACAGCGGACAAGGTGTGCACCTAAAACACAACGAAGTCTCTTTCTTACAGCAGATAGGAGGTGTAGAACACTGTTTTTGTTGTTGTTCCTTGTTGTGACTGGTTAGGGCACCCATGTGCTACAACAACCCTCAAACAGTCACCTAAAACATCCCTCAAAAAAACTATGACCTTGTCAAGTGAGGGTCTCCTCCATTTGTGTCACTGTTCTGGGTACTTTTCAGCCCAAGAAGCCTCCACGCTATGCTTATTTTATTTAGGCAAGGCTTGCGGCCTACCACAGGGATTGTTGTCACCTATTAGCCAACCAAACAGTGTCACCCTTACCTTAAAGTTGCCCACAAACAGTCTGCAATTCTACTTACCTAACTCGGCCTCTTTGTAGCATGAAACAACCCTCCACACAAACACCAAGAGGTTTTAACAGCCCTAAAACACCCACGCTATCCCTACCTTCTTTGTTGGTTAGGGCAGCGAGTTCGAGAGCCTTTTTACTACCTCTTTTCCAGCATCTAAGGGTTGTCTCAAATAGCATATAGATTAGGGCATCTAGGGTATGATAAGACTGCGTTTAGGGTCAGCTATTAGGCCTCCTTCACCATGCTAGATCTCCCTTTGAACTGCGGCCAAACCTTCACAAGACCTGCGACTAGGGCATCCTTCTTTTACAACGAATAGGGTCTCCTTCTAGACCTGTGTTTAGGGCTTCCTCTTCTTAGACTTCTCTTCCACTAAAACCCAAAACAAGTGGAGAAAAATCAAGAGTGAAGTGTGTGTACAAATGACAATCAAGTCACCTCTTTTTATACTAAAATGTTGAGCACATGGGTTTATTTGGCTGCTGGCCGACTTTGACGAATTGTCTTATAACACAAATAAATTCATAACTCTATGAATACTTATCGAAATCGGATGATCTTTAGATCAATCCTACACCTCTCAATGACAAGGATCCAAGAAAAATATAAGTTGCCATAAATAAGATGACCCACATGGAGTTTGGCCCTAGTTGCCAATTTTAACAACAACCTCATACTCCTTATGAGAGCACTTCTTCTTTACCTGCTTCTTGGATTAGTCAACAACCTCATACTCCTTATGAGATCATTTCTTCATGTTGACCTTCATTTGATTGCAGTACATGCTTTCAAGCATGTCTTTGGTGAAAGAAATCCTTTTATACTTGATCATGTTTTAGAACATTTCCCATGATTCAATAATACATATGATGACATGACTTAAACCTTGATGGATACATACCTCATCTTGATTCCCCTTTGATCATCTTGGCTTCATTTGATGGTTCTTCTTGATTGGTGCAGCCTTTCTTGCTTGCATATCATTCTTTCTTGAATCCCATGAATGGGAATCCCAATGAGACATCTGCTCTTATTTATCAACCTTCTTTTGAAGATTCTATTAGATGATCTTGAAGACCCTTGTCCTGCAAACGTTTCTTCCTTTGATGATGGAGGCTTTCTAAGAAATTTAATCATGATTAAATATTATTTCGTTGAGGATGAGGTCCTATAATAGGTATGCTCCTTCTATATGAATATCTTGAGCTATATATACACCATGCTCCTTTATTCTAGATTATATTTAACCATGCAATCTATTATATATCTATATGCTCCTATACTACTCAAACCTTTGAAATAAAACTTCAAGTAAAGAGGTTGACTTAGTCATAGTAAAGATCTAGAGGATCTTCCTTTTTTTGTGTCTTGTCGCCTTCTTTCACTTCTTGAGTTACATGAGCTTCCTCCCTTTTTCTCTTCTTGTTGTTGTCCTTCTTAAGTTTAGTACAATCCCTTTTGTAGTGTCCATATTCTTGGCATCCAAAGCATTGGACTTTGGACATATCTCTATTACTTGATCATCGTGGACCAAATTTTCCAAATTTTCCCTTTCTCTTGGCCATGGTAGCAAATGCTTGCTCCCCTAATCCCACATCATCTTTTGCTTTGAATCTAGTTTCCTCTATCTTGCATAGAGACCATAGTTCACTTAGTGGAGTAGATTCCTTCTTGGCATATATGCTTGATGTGAAGTTGCCCCAATCCTCATGTAGAGCATTGAGTACTACAGTTGCCATTTCCCTGTCAGACATGACTTCTCCTAGCTCTTGAAGTTGATCCCTCATCTCAGAGATCTTCATGAAATAGGGAGCTATTCCTTCCTTTGATATCTTCATCTTGTACAAATCATTTCGTAGAGATATCACTTCTCCAGCTATGCTTACAAAGAATAGCTCTATTAACTTGTTACAGATTTCTTTTGATGTTTCAAATTTGAATACATAAGGAATGAGAGAGTCCTTGATAGATTCTATTAGAATCCTTTGAGCTCTTATCTCATCCTTATTGTACTTGGCTAAGGCTTCAGTTTGTTCCTTAGTGGGGATAGTGATATTCCCTTTGATGTGATCTAGAAGTTCATTCTCTTTGAGAAGTAAATCAGTCCTCTTTTTCCATGCAAGGAAGTTATTGGTCCCAACCAATTTGTTTCTTTTCTTGCAAAAAGACATTGATGTATATTCAAAAGGGGACATATACTTGATAGAGTTTGAGATGTAGTGGACTTGCTTTATTCTTCAAGACTTGATGGCTTGCCTTCCTTCAATCTTGATGTTCTTCAAGTTGCCTTCTCCAAATGAACTTGCTTGATGATGAGATTTGCTTGATGACTTGTAGCTTGATGTAGGTCCCTCTTTGATTTTTTCTTCTTGTATGTGCCTTTATATAAGGCTTGTCTTCTTGTTTTGTAGTCTTCCTTGATGAATAGTAGATAGTAGACCTTCTTGTCCTTGATGTGATTGAGACTTCTTAGCTTGATGCTTCAACCTTGTAGATGTTCTTGAGATGTCCTTCTTAGATGAGTCACCTTATGAGTGTTCTTGAGATGCCCTTTCCTTGATTTGTCACCTTAGCTCTGATACCATGTTGAAGAATCTAGGGCAATGGGGTATAGTAGGATTCTTCTAGACTTGATAACAATTTGTGAAGCACTTTTACAATTTATCTTGTTAGCTTAATCTTCTTCTCTTCTTATTAATGCATGTGTGTTTACTTCATCAAACTACTACCAAAACACAAGAACACAAGATGTTGGCTCTCTGCCAGGGCAAAGCCTCTCTCTCTTAGAGAGGAAAACCCTTTCGTAATTCTCTCTTATTGAAGCTTCTATTGATCAATGCCAAACCCTAGACCCTTGACAAGAATATCCTCCAAGCACAAGTCAAGTCCTTCCTCCTTCCTGCACTTTGTTTCCCCGACACTTCATCCTCCTCCTTCCATCACTTCATTCTTCTTTCAACTATTGATAGTCCTTGGTATACTAGCTCTAAAAGAGACTCCAACCTTTGATCCTTAGTGAGATCCTTTACCTATGAAGACACCATCCTTCTCTTGACCAACCAAGCCTTTTCTTGATGTGAGGTTGCAGACTTGATGTGACAGTATTGCAGTCCCAGTTTCTCGCACGTGTGACAGGTTTCCTTGTGTATTTGATCCTTTTCTTCTTCACTTGAGAGAGAGTCTTCACTTAAGTAGGAGGCCTTTGTAGGCCTAAGTTTCTAGCCCAAACGATGAGAGATGAGCAACCGTGATGTGGTTGTTGTAGTGACCGCAAACAACCCTCCTTTCCTCGCATGTGTGACTGCAATTCATCCTAAAAACAGTACCTTCAACTTCAGTTATATCTCCTCCTTCTTCGCTGCACTATAGGCTCCTTATCTCGCTTTTCCTTCACTCTTTTCTCGGCTATTTTTCTCGTTGATTTCAGAGATGTGATAGCTTGTCATTGGAGGAGTGGACAGCCTCTATATATAGAGGCCTGTCCCTCCTTTAGGCCGACTTGAGGACTATAGGCCAACTTGAGTTTTCTTCATCATTTTTGCTTCTTTGAAGATGTCGTTGCATGGAGAGGACTTGACTTTGCTTGGGAGGGATAACTTTTGACTCTTATACCAATATATACATGGTGTAACATGCCCTTAAGGGTCTTCAACATTTTCTTTTGACTCTTTGACTTACCTATAGCACTTTGACATGTGCTAGACCTACTTCAATGAGCAAGAAACTCATTGATAAATATAACAAGAATAATATTTCTTTTCTTGAATAAATACAAATATCACAAGTACATTTATGAAGACCGAACCTAGTTACACTTTCTTCAACATGCCAGGTAGTGTAGAGTAGCAAAGGCCTTAAGGGCAGCCAATTCCACATGATCCCAAGCTATCCATTACATTTCAGAAAGCATGATGACTTAGCAGATGCAGTGTTTCCCACTTTCGGCAAAGTGTTGGGCCTTGTGATGACTTGAGTAGTTGATATCCATCCCAGAGCACGCTGAGGAGCCAGAATGGTGGGCTTCTCTTCCCTAGCATGGAGGATTCTTGATGATGTACCAGTGGACCCAGTATGCCCCCAGGCTGACCTTGACACTACCTGATGTGCATCCAATAAGCTAAGGCCTAGATGAGGATGGTCATCCTTAGCATGATTGAGGAGGGCTTATTGCACCTAATGGAGCCCTAACGCTAAAGAGAGGAGGCACCATGTTGCTCACCTAACACCCTCGGAGATGACGTGTGGCACCCATAACTCGATTTTGGACACTTGTAGTTGCTTTGATGATTGATTCGGGGGTTTTCCTCAAATGGAGGATGATCATGATGCTTGGAGACATTTTCAGACTTGTCTTTGCCTTGATCGAACATTCCGAGCCCTAAAAGGGTATGACATCATCACCATTTTAGGTCTATGGCTCACGCGTGTGGGCTTATCTTCGCATATTTTGTTGTAAAGTTAGTGGGTTGGCTAGTAAATAAATTTTACTTTATGTCCACTCAAAAATCAAACTTTTGTAGGGGCTTTTAGTTAGAAATTAGAAGAGGTAGACCTCATATAAGTAGAGGACTACCACTCTCATTTTGTTCACCATCACTTATTGAAACTTGGCCTCTCTTAGAGAAATCGACCTAGTTATTTGCACTTCTCTACTTTGTGAAGATGTGATCTTACGTGGATTTTTGGCTATTGGAGACTAGCACTTGTTGTGGAGACATCATTTTGGAATAAAGAAGGCTTGCTCTTGGATATCTTGTGAGTACTTTTTGTTGAATATCTTTCATGATGCATGTAATGAGTATTGCTAGGGTTTTTATGTCCTATGTCTAAATGCTTATATTTATATGAAATGCTTGGTAAATTTTGCATGCTTTAATTTTGTATCCTTGGACTCCCTAAAGAACCTCCTAGAGAGCTTTTCTCTAGTAAGTTTATCCCCTCAGTTAGCAAGTGAAAACCTAGGGATTTCCCCTTACTCGCTTCAAGGGTTTGATATTTCCATGGTCAAAATCTTGAAGACTCCATCACCCAAGTAGATAGAAGGTGTTGGCTTCCACCTTGGTGATCAAAATTCATTAAACCTTATCTTTCTCTCTCCTAAAATTTTGGCCATTGAAGGCAAACCACTAGGGTTAGGATTTCATGTCCAATTCAACTAGGGATTGGATGTTGAACTAATTTGAGGTCATTTCACCTTGTTGAGCCTTAAAACATCAAAATTTTGCAATTTGCATGGTTGAAAGTGCTTCCCTAGGGCTGATGTCATCAACCCTAAGCAATTCTAGGGGTTGAAAAAAACCCTAATTATGCATATAAGCTTCAATTAGGGTCATTTGAAGGTTTGTTGCTCTTTTTGTTTGACCATACAAGCAAACCTTTTCTTTCCTCTTGCATGCCTAATTATGCTATAATTGAAACATATCTTGTAACCCTATAAGTCTTAATTTATAGGCATCTTCATAGGTACGATATTCCTTATCACAAAGAATTGAGCTTTGTTCCTAGTCTAAGTACATTGATTAAGCCTATCAAAGTGTTACCTCTGATCCTTTTGACCTAGAATATCATTTAGGTGACATATACTGGGAAGCCTCCTGTGTGGTGGAATTCCACTAAAGAGAGGTGGAGTCTTTAGGTGACAGTGGCATCCACCTCATTGTTGTGTCTGCTAGATTTTGAGGCAACAGGGAACATCCTCCCTATAGAAGACAAATGTGGGACCAAGTTACCTTCACCCCCACAAAACCATCCTTTAATGAAGAGCACTAGCACGCATGAGGTTAAGAGTTGACCTAACCCTTGTTCATACCTCTAAACAAGAAAAAGAAACCATCTCGTGAGGAGCACCTAACATAAGGGGAAAATAAATGGTCCTAAAGCACAATTTTCAAGAAGAAAAGAGATGGCTAAAGGCTTTAGATGTTCCCTTGGTCCATGTCACGTGAAAAGTTAATGTTTTTTGCACATATTTAGAGCCATGTCTCACCTATTTAGAGAATTCCTAACCACATTCACATATCAAATCAAGGCACTTATATATATTTGTAGGCATATTTCACCTTTGAGAAGGTTGGGGTTAAAAGCACATTGTTCAGGTCAATTTTGTACATGTTGATGAGATCTCCTTGCATAGGAAGATTCCATGTGGCAATATGGAGATGGCCAAACCCCTAAATGAGGATAAAACCGCACAAAATAGGAGATCCTAGCATGGAAGAGTGACATGTGTCCATGGGGTCACTTTCAAACCTAAAAAAAAATCCCTTTAAAAGAGGAGCACTCCACCTATGACAGAATCTAGATGCCTCTTAATAATATTTTGATGTAAGGAAGTTAAAAAGAGAACTATAAAAGGATATCTTATTTCATTTGCAAAGGGGAGTTCAAGTGGAGGGAAAAATACCCCAAAAGACTACGTGCATTGTTTTTTGTAGGCACGGGAGAAAGGGCTAATGACAGATTTGTGCTCCCATCTTCTTCTTTTCTGTAGGTCAAATTGATGTGTAAGGATTGGATTGTAAATCTGCTGGTGTAATCCTTTTATGAGCTCTTTTCATTCTCTTGTGGGCTTCTTTCACATCAAGGAGGAGGCTTGATTGTGACCAATTCGGTCCTTTTTGACCTCTTGATGTAATCTGATTTATTAATGAAGAAATTGCTGGCTGTTCATTCATCTATAAGGCTGTCCTGCTGTTCTTTTTGCATTGATGGTTGCACGAAATAATTGATGATGTTTATTGGAGGTGGATTTGTACTTTATAAACATTTCATTCAGCGTCTGCATATTAATTGGATTTATCTTATTAGTAAGGTACATTGAGATTTTCCTTATTAATGTTATATCCACTCCACTCCAAGTCTCTTTGTCACCTTGCTACCTCGACTCCATAGCCCAAAGGATAAGGCACCTGTCCTCTTGAGTTCCACCTTCTTAATATTGTAAAAATCCTAAAAACTACATACTCTACTAATCCAATTTTCAGGTCTATGTTTAATGATGGATCAACAGTTTTATTCAAGGCTTTCCCATTGTGCTGGGAAAGAACCATCCTAAAATAAGACGAATAGATGCTGTGTGATAGTAGGAAGCATTCCTAAGTTGCCCTCAGCTTACACTTTGTTCAGGGACTTGAATATTCTTAAAGTGCAGGTTTGGGAGTCAACGCATCATATATGCATGAGGGTTACTATCTTGACTCAAAGGACCCACCATTCAAAATTGCTTTTGTTATCAATGTATGGGCATTGCAAGTTTACCGCTCTATTATACAAGGGGAATACACGTCAACAACCTCATAACATAGAAGACATGTATGAACAACCTGATTAATATATTGACAGAATATTGGAGAACAAGATAATTAGGTAGACCTAGCAGGGGTTACCAACATTCAACAATTCAGGTGGTACATGTATATCTGCTCTTGCCTATTCTACTCTTAACACAGACAAACATGGTTATAAATTAACCAAATAGTTGAAACAAATATGTAATTGTATTCTAATATATTTGTATAATCATGACAACTATTTGATTAATGTCTAGAAAGGAAAAGGCATTGGAACTAAAGCCCATCTAACCTCGAACCTAAAATACATGTTTGCTATAGATATCAACATTATCAAGTTGTACAAGGAGTTCGTAGGTATCCAACCTAAAAAATCACTAGATAGATAAGACAAGATAAGATAATGCATAAAAGGGGATACTTACAACAATTCGCAGCCTTTGCTTCTGTTCATTTGCTTGTGCAGATATAAGTTCAACGGCTACAGGGGTACAGTGAACCCCTTCGACAAGTGTGCCTTCACTAATGACCTGCAAATGTCTCTTAGTTACTTTCCCCTCGATTGCTGCAACATACCTGAACCATGATAAAAATGGAGTATATAATCAATAATTGGAACACAACAACTCAGATCCGCGACACATTAGTAAAGTAATATATCAAATACCACTAAGCTATGCCCTCCCTCTCTCCCTGATTCGTAATTTTCATGTGAATGCTAAAAATGAAGATCTGTGGACAGGACTAACATCACACTAGAGAGAAACCCTGATACAAGCAATAGGATTGTTGAAATCCATGTAGGACAATGCTCTTGAACAAGAAGGATAGTGGTTTGACATAGTGTGGATTAGTAACATAATATATCAAATACCACTAAGCCATGCCCTTCCTCCCTCCCTGAGTCATTATTTTAATGTGAATGCCAGAAATGAAGATCTGTAGGTAGGACTTACATCAGACCTAGAGAGAAACCCTGGTACAAGCAATATGGTTGTTAAAACCCATGTAGAACAATGCTCTTTAACAAGAAGGATGGTGGGTCGATATATGCCTCCCTGCAGAGGTAATTCACCATTGAACCTAGAGAAAGATTGCCAATATTTTATAATAAATAAAATTTCCTGCAGGGCACGCTTCGGGAATCAGCAGTAGGGGAATGGAGTGGTTGTAAGCATCCCACATAACCATAAACAAATTAAGTAGATTAATCGGAAATCCAGCTCTAGATCTTTGTGCTAATAGAAATTCCGAGATGAATTACCTCTAGGTATAGTAAAATACAGCCCAATAACAAAGGGATACATGTTAAGCATCGTGTTGATTGTAGCTGAGTAAAAATAATTAGCTGCGGCACAATTGGTAATTCAGTACCTGGAAGGGTTGTTAAAAGTTTACATCTCTGAATATTAAATGGTTTGTGTATTAGAGGATAGGCTTTCCTAGTTGAGAAACGGAAACAGAATTGACAATTCTTGACAGTTCTTAGTAACCATCACCTACACTTGTGCTCTCTTTGAAGTTGACAGTGCTTGCTCATTCTGCTAAATCGAAACACCAGAGTACATGAAGATAATAAGGTCCTAAACTGCAAACATAGAAAATTTGTTTTACCACCTTTATGGAAGTTGCAAGACAGAGAAGGATCAAATGCAATCACAAACAACCCCAGAATCAGCATGAACCATAAGCACATCATAAAGAAGAGAAGATGAACCCACAAAGATAAGCAAAAGAAATAGTCCCTGCAGATTAAGGAATCAAACTTCGATCATTATCTATCAATATGATGAGATGATACAAATGAAAGCTCGGGTTGTGTATTTATACACAACTCAAGTGAGAAGTCCCCTCAAGAGGAGTTTATGGACCCACAACACAAGCACACACCCAGAGACAATGACTAGGCCGACCTAGTCAAATACATAAAAAAAAATTACAATAAAGAAGATAATTCGCCATAAATGACCACATGTTAAAATTACCATCATTTCAACACACCCCCGTGAAATTTCCTTAATTGCAGTTACTGGAAATTATTCTTCTACCTTATGCAGATTATTTGTCTTCAGAAATTAATTACAGAAAATAATAAATAAAATCAATACTGCAATTTTCGCCAATAATAATGGGAACTGAGAAAATTAATCCACACACAAAATTTAGACACCGATATTTTTGGACAATAGTCCTTGGAAAACCCCCAGTTTTGGGAAAACCAGTTCTGCAGATGAGGGTTTTATTATTAATAATAATCTTCAACAATTGAGAATTACATAAACTGCTTGCCTCTCACTAGCAAAGCTCCGGGAATATTTTTCCTTCAGCTCTACTAGCCAAATCAATCTGGAAAATCCTCATCAAATAAACTCGGCCCTTCTCTCTGTAACTCGCACCTCCTCCAACAACACACACTAACAAAACTGGAAATCTGCACCTCTCCAGGAATTTGCATTGCCTTAAGAAATTTGTTCCAGCACTAATTTCTGCGTCCAGAAAATCACTAGAGCAACTCACACGTCCTCCAGCAACTGGAAATTGAGCCTAGCAACTCGCATTGGCTAATGCGGCCTCTTTGCAGATGAATTTGGTCTTCTTCCTTCAGTCAGAATAATTGGAATCCTCATGAAGAATTTCTCCAGAAATTCACTCCTCGATCTTCCTGTTAAAACCCTGTTGTTGGTGTCTTCCACGTTATCACTGCGCCCTTGCTCTCACTGCAAATCATTGTATCTCCAAATGCCTCATCGACTTGCTCTTATAATCTCTCATTGATGGATCAACGACCACGATCTAACTCCAATCAATGGAAAAGATCATCTTGACTCTGTCTCGTGACTTTTCTAGAAGTCACTAGAGCAAAATCGATTTTGTCTCAATTCATCTAATTTAATTAACCACTTTTCCTAAGTTAGACTTAGCAAAATAATTAAAAATTGGATAATTAATCTAATTAAGACATTTCCCTTAGAAACTTTTTCTGTCTTGGAGATAATTATCCTCATGTGTTTCTTAGTCTCATAGATACTAATAGAGATTAGAACACCTATCCGAGCTACAAAAACTAACACTCCCTCTTAGCGTGGAAGGCGTTCTCCACTATTCACGACTTCTCCCTAAAGAAGACAAACTTTGCCTTACCCAAGGCCTTCATCAGAATACCTACAACCTGTTGATCTGTGGAAACATATTGTAGTTGGACTGATCCACATTGTACACAATTTTTTATGAAGTGGTACCTGATGTCGATGTGTTTCGACCTATCATGGAACACTAGATTTTCAAAGAGTTAATGCAACTTTGATTGTCAAAATATATATGGATCAAATCCATCCTCTGACCTATTGATTTCTGGTAGCATCCGATGTGCTCTAAGTCTCAAATTTTGCAAAGAGGCTTAGGCACATGTATTCCAAAGAACCCCAAAAGTGTTTTGGGAAATTCCACCCAGAAACAGTTGTATTAAAATAATTAATTATTTTTAAGAGACCCTAAGTCTAAACTTAGAAAAATAAAATAATTAAAAGGTATTAATATAAAATGTGGATGTAACTTCTAGAAAGAAGACGAGGATCAAGCAAAAATGATCTTAGCCATTGATTAGCTTCTAATCTGGGCTGGTGAATATCAACGAGGAGATTATTTAAGGAGCCCTGAGGGTCCCTTGGAAGACACACATAGAGTTCAGAAGTTCGATTTTCTGAAGCAAAGCAACTGTCGGGAGAATTTCGATAGTGAGTTGTTTCAGAGAGGGCCAGAGAGAGTTTTGGCTGGAGGATCTTCTCCGAAGCCACGAATACTCAGCAGAGAGGCAGAAAAACACAGAGAGGAGGCAGCATAGAGGGCAGAGAGTGTGACGCAAAGCCAGGAAGGGCTCAAGCAGGCCCCACGCAGAGTAGCGCAGCAGCTTCTAGCGCAGAGGTCCAAATTTACTGAAGGAGTTGACGTTTCTGAGCCGAGAGGACTGGAAAAGGCTCCTGGAGGCAAATCAATTCTTAGTTGGGTTGATGCAGTGACTTAGAGGCTGATGCAGGGGCAATGCAAAAGTAGTCGGGGAACTCGCAGTCCAACTGCGGATCAACCGGGATCAACAGTGTTGAGTGAGGTAATCTCACCAGTCTTTCTTGCCAAGTGATTTTCTCTATAACTGGATTGTTGGGAGGGCATCCAGAGTTGTATTCAGAATACTTCTGCGTAATAATTAAAACCCTCAGATTTGTTGCATCGGTTTTCTTGCATTGGGTTTTTATGGGGACATTTGTCCAAAAAATACTATCACTTGTGTGTATCTTTCTCTACTATTTTGTTCTTGTTTACGGAAAATTAATTAATTAAGTGAAGGTTGCAGTTGTATTAGCTTTGATATTTGTTGTAGGAAGCAGTAAATAATTTGTTTCAGCAATTAATAAATAGGAAAAGTTTAATCAGTTGTTGCAGTAGTAGATTCAGGTGGGATTCTCGAATTTTCACATGGTATCAGAGCAGTGCAGGTGAAGCAAGAAGAACAGTGCCAAAGAACCCAATGTTGGGCAAAAGAGGGAGATCGAAAAAGTTGCAGGAGGCAGTAGTTTGAAACCCCAGAGGGTTTGCGCAGTCCTAGCCAGAGAGTTGAATTTCAAGGCAGTCTCTCTCTGAGTGAGTCGACAGAAAGAAGGGCTACCAGATCAAGATCTTGCTGTGTAGAGGGAGCAGCACTGAAGCCTCAATGTGAGGAGAAGCTAGTGGGATGTAGCCTTTTTTGTAGGTCTTTTTGCTGGGCAGAAAGACGTTAGAAGAGAAGGAAAAAGCATGGTTGAGGGAATTTCTTCCTTAGAGGACTTCCAGCCAAGGAGTTTGAATTCTCACTTGTTGAGTAGCAACGAGAGGGGCATATGTACAAGCTCCAACAAGGAGTGTGTAGGCCAATCTAGTGTTGCATAGAGGAGAGAGGAGTGTCGGAGAAACAGCTGCAGTGGCTAGGAGCACCAGAGACTGAGCAACGCAAAGCAAAGTTGGCAACAGTGCAGATGGCATAGAGCAATAGTCAGCAGTAGTGTAGTAGATCCTAGAGGGTCAGTGCAAAGACTAGCAGCAGTCAGGCTACAGCATTCACATGTTGCAGTGCAGTGCCATTGGCAGTGCCAGCAGCAGCACGGATGTAGAATTTCAGAGGGAGTTGCAGTATGGATGTAGTGTTGATGGTGGTAGGGTCAGCAGCAGTACAGATGCAACATTTGCACAGCACTTAATGGACAGCATGTCAAACATCAACAACGGAGAGGAGGATGTTATGAAGTGAGTGTGATGCTTCAGATTGTAGGCATTGCAAGAGCACATTCCTCGCTAAGGGGGAGTGTTGATTTTGTGAAAATTTATGAATCTAACAAACCAAAAATCCTACTGCAGTAAACTGATTTGCATTACCTACTTGTGTTCTTCATTTTAATAAGTTATTTTCAGAAAATATCAATGCTAATACATTGCAACCTACACCACTATAGAGATCAAGTACTGAAAAATAAATGAGACAACCACACAAAGGACACACTTATTTTTGGACTAAACGTCCCCGAAAAAACCTAATGTGGGAAAATCAGTGCAGCAGATATGAGGGTTTTATTATTAAGCGGATTTTTGAATACAAGTAGGGTGCCAAATCCGGCTCACCCAACAAAGAATAAACCCAATGGAAGTACCTCTATCCGGATACAGATATTTTGGCAAATCCAGCAATTGGATGAACAAACCCCACAGGTGACTGCGTTGTCCCCAGTGTTGTGCAGCGATGGTTGCTCCAAGCTCTGCGCTAGAACTGCGTCACCTCCTCTAGGAGCTGTGTCACCCTCCTAGTGAGCCTTCCCAACTCTGAAATCAATCTACTGAACTGCTACTTGATCTGCCTCACAAAAACCCCAGTGATGCCTCTAAGTGACTACGTCAACTCCTCTAGCCTTTGTGTCACCCTTCTGGAGTTGCGTTGTCTCTCCTTGGTGCTGTGTTGCCTCTCTGTTATGTATTCTCGACCTTGGACTGAAGTCCCTTTGCTGAACTTCCCCTCTCTGCACTAGAAGCTCATTCCAAAATTCTCAGCAAACCATGGCCCAAAATTTCAATTTAGGTCAAGTGTTGCTCTCCCTGTGTGTATTCTCCAACTGACCCCAAGCCTTCCATTATACTTTTCCTGTTGAGAAATCAACCACTGTGATCTAATCTCTAATCGACAGCTAAAATTAAATTAGACTTGATCCTCGTCTCTTAGAAGCTTCTCACCCATATTTTCATTAATACCCATTAATATTTTAATTTTCCTCTAAGTTTAGACTTAGGAATCCCATTAAAAATATTAATTATTTTAATAAAATACAATTCGGGTGGAATTTCACCAAACGATTTTTGGGTCTTGGAGATCTCATGTGTTCTAGCCCCTCCACAAAATTTCGAAGCTAGAGCACATTCGATGCTACCCAAAGAATCAACAGATTTCTGGTATCGTATGTGCTCTAAGTCTCAAATTTTGCAGAGCTGCTTAGGCACATGTATTCCAAAGAACCCAGAAAGTGTTTTGGGAAATTCCACCTAGAAACAGTTGTATTAAAATAATTAATTATTTTTAAAGGGACCCTATGTCTAAACTTAGTAAAATCAAATAGTTAAAAGGTATTAATATAAATTGTGGGTGTAACTTCTAGAAAGAAGACGAGGATCAAGCAAAAATGATCTTAGCCATTGATTAGCTTCTAATTTGGGTCGTTGAATATCAACGAGGAGATTATTTAAGAAGGCTTGAGGGTCACTTGGAAGACACACAGAGTTCAGAAGTTTGATTTTCTGAAGCAAAGCAACTGTTAAGAGAATTTCGATAGTGAGCTATTGCAGAGAGGGGCAGAGAGAGTTTTGGCTGGAAGATCTTCTCTGAAGCCAAGAATACTCAGCAAAGAGGCAGAAAGACACACAAAGGAGGCAGCGCAGAGAGGGTGACGCAGAGCCAGGAAGGGCTCATGCAGGCCCCACACAGAGCAGCACAGCAACCTCCAGCACAAAGGTCCAAATTTGCTTAAGGAGTTAACGTTTTTGAGTTGGGAGGGTTGGAAAAGGCTCCTGAAGGCAGATCGATTCTCAGTTGGGCTGACGTAGTGACTTAGAGGTTGACACAGGGGCAGCGCAGAAGTAGTCAGGGACCTCGCAGTTTCGCTGTTAGATCAGCCGGGATCAACAGTGTTGAGTGAGGTAATCTCACCAGTGTTTCTTGCTAAGTGATTTTCTCTATAACTAGATTGTCGGGAGGGCATCCAGAGTTGTATTCAGAATACTTCTACATAATAATAAAAACCCTCAGATCTGTTGCACCGGTTTTCCCGCATTGGGTTTTTCCGGGACATTTGTCCAAAAAATATTGTCACTTGTGTGTATCTTTCTCTACTGTTATGTTCTTGTTTTGGGCAAATTAATTAATTAAGTGAAGGTTGCAATTGTATTAGCTTCGATATTTGTTGTAGGAAGCAGTAAATAATTTGTTTCAATAATTAACAAATAGGAGAAGTTTAATCAGTTGTTGCAATAGTAGATTCGGGTGGGATTCTCGAATTTTCACATGATCAAATAGTGCCACTAGCTACTTCCAAAGCCAAATAGCTTCACATGTAGCCATGCTTGCTGCCATGTATTCTCCCTCTGCAGAACTCAGTGCCACGGATTACCAAGACAATTACCAAATAAAAAATAGAAGACAAGAGACACAGTATGTAGGCTTGTTAGCCAGGGCCAAAACCTAACTCTTTGAGAGGAAAACCCAATCAGAAATTCTTCTTTAAATCTTCAATTGGCGAACACCAAGACCATGACAAAGACCCTTGACTCTAGTGTCCCCCCAAGACCCTTGTCACTAGCCTCTTTGATGTTTTGCCTCTCCCCTTTCTTGGCTTCCTTCTAGAGTCTCAAACTACTCTTCTCGACCTTCCCTTTCTCGGCTTCCTTCTAGAGTCTCAAACTGCTCTTCTCGACCTTCAATAGAGAATCTTGGTCTCCAGAAACCCTAGAACAATCTTCGCTTCCTTGATTAGTCTCTACAAGAGAGAGAGATCTATAGCACTTCTCCTCAACTTCTTGTGAGATCCTATACCCAAACAAGGTCTCCTCAAGGCAGCAGCGAGTTCTTCAAACTTCTCACTATGCCCTCGAACCTGCTTCCTTTGCACATGGCAGAGTATACAAGCCCAAATTAGAATTCCCAAAAGAATTCCTTTCTTCACTATCTTTCCTTTGTTCTTTGCTTCTCTTGTCCAGTCCTTTCTTCGCACTTATGCTTGTAGGCTCTTCTTCACCGAGTTGTTTGCCTTCAAGTGAGGCCGAGTGTGGTTATATATACACGTTGCCTCGTGTCCTTTAGGCCAACATGATCATAAGGAGCGTTGACATCATCTTCTAGGTTGCTTCATTTGTTGTAGGCCGATTTGGAGAGGGCTAGTGACAAGGTCTTGGAGGATTACTTTACATAAACAAGTGTGAGTCTTTACAATTTATAACATGACTTCTTTACATGACAATGACTCTTATTCTTTTATGACTAGATGACAAAATTCCTAAAGGCTCTCAATGGGAGCCTTGACTCACAAATAAAATCTCTTTCTCGTGAAACCCAAACCCATGATGCAAGCATTACAATATTTTATTTTTCTTCTTTATATATCTTTATATAAAATCACAATTACATGTCATTATGAAGACTGAACCTAGTTACAATTTTCAACAAGCTTTGTGGTTTAAGCTAGAAGAAAAACTTTACTGATTATCCGTGTTTAGAAACACACATAATTCGGGAAGTTAAAAAACTTCTTAGGATGAAATTCGTTGACAAAATCAGAGGCTTACCTAGGTGTTGTTACATAATTAAATGTCCATACTAGCATCATTTACAATATAACTCGCAAAAATTGGGTTTACAATGATACAATGTGCAGGTTGATGACTTTGAACCATGAAAAAATGTATTCGTGTCTTTGCATCCTACTTCCTTGGACTGTTGACAAAGTGTGGTCAACATCTGGCTCCATATGGGGACAAGTTGCTTCTTTGAAGGAATGTGAGAATTCAAAATCCTGTATCCAAGAAAACGGAAGTCCATCAAATAGATATCCATTCAAAATCCAAATCATCATGTATATATAGAACATCTGCTGAAACAGAAAAAAAAAATCTACTCTAACATATCAAAACATAAAGACATGAAATGTAAATTCATAAAAGAAAACTAACTAATGACATAAATGAAATCCTAACTAAGAGTGTAGGGTTAGAAATACAATACAGATGATGCCCTGTGGCATCAGATGTCTTCAACATAGTGCACACTGAACATCCACTGACTTTCAAGTAGGTCCGTGAGTTGCTTCTTTGATGTGCCATGCTGAATTTTGAAAATCCTAGGACTTTGACTTATCCGAATGTCGAGTTGCTCCCGACCATCAAAAGCATCAAACCTCTTCCTTCTTCTCTTCTGCTTTTTACGTTTCTTTCAGGCAGGCTGTCTGTTGATGATGATGCAGTCGACATACAACTTTCTAACTGATTTGGAAAACGCTCATACGGAAAATTTGGAACATCCAAGATTTCTATGACATGCTCTTCTTCTTTTTCATGAACCTGCTTTGTCAAAGCCGAGGGCTTAATCTTTCAAGCATCAACTTGATTCCCGTCAGTTTCCTTTATGGTCGTGTTATCTTCATTTATCCATTTGACCTCTTCATAATAAGATGAAGTTTGCTTAAGCAAACTAGGATGCTTATGTTTTGCCAAAGCTTCTTTTTCGTCTGGATTAAGCTGGGATCTCTGAATTTGTGATCTTTCGATTTCATCCAACTTATCTTGAATAGCAGTTACTTGATTAGAATGCTCAATTTTCATAACACTAATTTCCTTTGCATGATTTGATTCGATGGTATCCATCATGTTCTGAAATGTGAGCGTTTGATTATACTAAGTAACCTCCATAACCTGTAACCTATTCTCCATGATGGCAAGTTCCTTGGCATGATTCTTTTGCATGAAACTCATCTCCTTGGTATGATTAGTAATTAACTTCGCTTGATTACATTCCATATTCTTGATTACTTGTGTCTGCTATGTTTCCATCGTAACCAAATGATTTTGGATAGTGGCTATCTGATTAGAATAATTGGATTCCATGGCTTCTATTGCTTGCGTGTGATTCATTTCCATGGTTTTAATGAGTTGAGCCAAACTGAGTTGCATATCCTTAACCATTTGAATTAATTCTTTGATAATTTGGTCGTTAGTTCCTTCGGTTTTATAGTTGATCTATTCAACTCAACTTTTTTTAGGCTCATTCTTGTTCTTAAGTGGATGCCTGTCATATTTTTTCTCAAGGGCATCAATGATTGATTTGAAAGAATAAAAAGTATTATCAGGAAACTCCCAAAACCAATCCAATGCATCATTTTCTAACAAAAGAACAAAGAGCTTCATCTTAACGTCTTCATAGTCAGTATATGGGCGATCATTGCTCATACAATGACTGAAATTCTCGAGGTGAGTCTCAGCGTTATTACCTTGAAAAAGGGGCAATTCATCAACGGCCTTGCCGACCCTATCTGGAAACTAATATGGATAACCTGGAATGTTAGTAAGGTTACAGGGGGCAAACAAGTCACCCATGATCAACTTCTTAAAGGGTAAAGGAGCTAATGGATGTCAGAGAGAGATCCATGTTCAAGAAAAACAAGATGTCTACAAGAGGCGAGCTTCTAGCAGAAATTCTTGTAAAAAATGAAAGAAGTGGAGTCGCCACTTGAACATGAATCTAACTCTAAAATCCAAAAGGTAAAAATCGAAAAGTTAGTCAAGAACCAAGAAGAAAAAACTCTGTTCCCGGTCAAAGAAGAGCAAGTAGATATCAGGGAGGCCTTCCTCTCTGAGAAAGATTAAATGCTTACTAGAATGTAATTTGTTTAACCGGCCTTTTAGAGAGAGGTTAACCAAGCTACCAGGATTTCTTCCAGTATAAACTCTTGTGAATGGATGAAAAAGTGGAGCCGTCACCCAGACAGGAAACTAACCCAAATGTCCAGCAACTAAGGTGCAAATAGAAAAGTCAACAAAGAGATGAAAAGATTAGAGAGATATCAAAGCACCAGGAAATGTGGTGCTTGACGAAACAAGATAAACTTATCCCCGGCAATGGCACCAGAAAATGTTGTTGCCCAAACTATACAAGAAAAATGCAACAACACTCAGGGCGGGGATTGCCACCCTAATCCCCGCCCTTTCCGTTCTAGTTGTCTCCCTACAGTTGTGAAAATTTCTGAATCTACACATCAAAATTCCTACTGCAATCACTAGTTTATCATCTCCTACTTCTTATTACATTCAACAAGTTATTTAATTTATAAATAGTGATGAAAAACACTATTGGAGACTACACCGACATACAGATCATAAACTGAAACAAATATGAAACAAACACACAAAGGGACATCATTATTTTTGGACAACACGTCATCGGGGAAAACCAGTACAGCATACAGAGGGTTTGTATTATTAAGCAAGCAGAATCTGAGTACAACAGGTTGCCTCTCACCCCAGCTAACCTTTCAGAGAAATCTCGGCAGCAAGAAATACATACGAGGGTTTACCTCGTTCTCCCAGTCACAACTGATCCACTAAGTGCTTGACTCCGACAAGCACTCGAAATCCCAGCGCAATCCCTACTTGGGCTAGCGTCTTACCTCTAGGAGACTATGTCACCCCTTCTGCTAGATCGATTTGTCGGAGAAAGACTGTTGTTCGGCCCTCCCAACTTAGAACCTCGTTTCTTCGGAAAAATCTCAAACTTCTGATGATTGTCCTGCACTTCCACTGCAAGAGACCCGCTTGGCCTACGTGAGCCCCTTCCTAGGCTGCATAGGCCTCTGCACTGCCTCTCTGATGTTATTGTTGCCTCTCTGTCTGGTACTCTTTGGCTCGTAACTCCTTTCCGATCCAAATCTCTGCTTCTGCCCCTCACTACAACTCAGATCACTAGTTCGATTTTCTCAGCAAACCACGCCCCAGAAAAATCAAATTGATTTGGTCACTCGGTGTATCTCCAACTAACCCTGAAGCCTCCACTTATACTTTTCCTATTGATGAATCAACGGTCGAGATTAAGTCCCTAATCAACGGCTAAGAATCCTCATCTCTTAGAAGCTTCTCACCCATATTTTTATTAATACCCATTAATATTTTTATTTTTCCTAAGTTTAGACTTAGGAACCCCATTAAAAGTATTAATTATTTTAACAACTCACAATCTGGGTGGAATTTCTCCAAATGATTTCTAGGACTTGGAGATCTCATGTATTCTAGCCCCTCCACAAAATTTCGGAGCTATAGCACATACGATGCTACCCCAACATCAACGCTCCCTCTTAGCGAGGAATGTGCTCTAGCAATACTTCCAATAGAAGCATCACAGTGATCCATGACATCAGTCCTCTGTGTTGATGATGCTTGGCCTGCTGCCCTTCATCCACTGCACGGCTGCACCCTGTACTACTACCCATGACACTGCCACTGCCACTGCTGCATCTACACTACAGCTCCCTCTCAAAATGTTGCGTCATGATGCTGATAATATTGCCACTACTAACTGCTGCACTGCAACTCAATTGCTAAGAAGTAAGCAAATGAAAAGCCACCAAAAAGCTGACACACTGGTCAGTCTGGATACGTCGTGATGCTGAAGCTACCTCTGCTGCTAATCTGTGTTGACCCTCTGCTGCTACTGCGCTGCTGAAATCTGCTTTGTGCCTCTCGCACTATTGCAACCTCCACTACGCTGCTTCAAACTCTGGCACTCTAGCTCTGCCACTGTTGCTCCATCATCCCTCGCACCAACTGACTCCCATCATTCTGCTATTGTCGTTAAGGGCTCCCATAGTCGTATGTAATCCAAGAGTTTGGGCATCTCAAGGATCCTGCCCCCAGTGTAGTCCTCCCGACTACAACTCGATGTCGCCCCACCTCTTCTCCAGAGGGGCATGAGCACTCATGGCACAATCCTCGTCATCATCCTCCTTGTCAGCTTTCGCTGGAGCAGCCTTCGAGTCAAACTTCTCTTCCTTTTCCTTCTTCCAAGGGCACTGAATGGCGAAATGTCCGAGTCCCCCACACCTGAAGCATCTGACTTTGGTTATGTCTTTCTTTTTCCTCTTCTGCTATCCTGATGATCGAAGAGTTACATTCTCCTCTTCCTCCTTCTTAGCTCTAACTCCTTTGTCACTACTCCCTGCCTTGGTCAGCCTCCTAAGCTCTTCCTGTCGAAGAGCTGCCCACATCTCCTTCCAACTAGGGAGAGAAGCTTTGCCCAAGATACTCTGGACAAATGTCTCCCAGTCTTCGGTGACTGTATTCAAGGCAGTCCTGACCATGAACTCGGGATCTAGTATAGACCCCACAAAAGTCAGTTGGTCTCGAATCCCATGCAACCTTAAGAGGAAGGGATCGATCTCTTCTCCCTTTTGCATCTGGTACTGTCTTAGTTGATTCTCCAATAGCATCTTTCGTTAAACAGAAGTCCCCTGGTACAAGGTGGTCAACGTCTTCCACATCTCCCTTGCTGCTTCCTTCTCAACAATGTGTGGGACCACATGATCTTTGACCCCGTCTAGAATCATGCATTTAGACTTCGCTTGAGCCTCCTCGTACTTCTTCAAAGGATCAACACCGATCGGTACAACAACAAATTTCAAGGCATAATCCTTGATGCAATTCTTGTCCAAGACTGCCAAGATCTTGGCCTTCCAGATGACAAAGTTGGATGCTCCATCCAATCTGCCTGATCCCTCAGTCCATTAACTGCCATCTCTACTCATCAAGTGTAGAACAGGTTCTCTTCTCCCTCTCTTATTTCTGCCCCAGCAAGACTCGGATCTGGATTTCTTTAGCGCTAGAAATCCTCTAAGGAACAAGTTCTTTCCAAACTCCCTCTGAGCCCTGATTTCCTTCACGGAAATCCTCATGCCAAATGTCGAATCACTCCTCTCCAATCTTCCGTTGCTGCTACTCAGCAACTCGTATCTAGATTTCTTTGGCTAGAAATTTGTCAAGGCAATGACTCCCTCTACCTCGGTTTTGTCTCCACAGATGTTGTTCTGCAACAATAGTAACAGCGTCCCACCATCACCTCAGATCAAATCTGCACTGCTCCTACTGCCCCGACAACTAAAGAATCTGAACTCCACTAGCTCAGCGCAGTCATTGCATGAGCTAGATCAGCTCCTCCTGGCCACTGCGTCACTCCTTCCTAGTCCCGAAAGATTACGTGGCTCTGCGTGAACCTAATCTGCCCCTTTGCTTCAGCACTGGCCCAGAAAGCTGACGCAATCACTACGTGGGATCCTCCTAGCTATTGCGTCACCCTCTCCTGGCTCAAAATGTTGACACAGGCACTGAGCCTCTGCATCACCTCTTCTACACTGTGTCACCCTTCCTCTGCATTCTCTGGCTTTGGAACAGCGTTGTCACTTAGGACAACTCTCTCTGCAGCGGATTTGCTAGATCTCCTGACCGATGCCTTCAGTGTCCTATGATCTGCAATGCTCTGATACCATGTGAAAATTTATGAATCTACACATCAGAAATCCTACTGCAATCACTGGTTTATCATCTCCTACTTGTTATTACATTCAACAAGTTATTTAATTTATAAATAGTGATAAAAAACACTACTGCAGACTACACTGACATGCAGATCATAAACTGAAACAAATATGAGACAAACACATAAAGGGACAGTTATTTTTGGACAACACATCCCAAGAAAAAACCAACTTGGGAAAACCAGTGTAGCGTATAGAGGGTTTGTATTATTAAGCAAGCAGAAACTGAGTACAAGTTGCCTCTCACACCGGCTAACCTTTCAGAGAAATCTCGACAACAAGAAATACATACGAGGGTTTACCTCGCCCTTCCAGTCACAACTAATCCACTGAGTAGCCTAACTCCAGCAAGCACTGCGAAATCCCAACGCAATCCCTGCTTGGGTCAGCATCTTGCCTCTAGGACACTGCGTCACCCCTTCTGCTGGATCGATTTGCTAGAGAAACACTGTTGTTCAGCCCTCCTGACTCAGAACCTCGTTTCTCCAGCAAAAACTTGAACTTCTGACAATTATCCTGCACTGCCACTGCAAGAGACCCTCTTGGCCTACGTCAGCTCTGTGTGAGGCCCTTCTTGGGCTACGTAGGCCTCTGTGTTGCCTCTCTGCCCGGTACTCTTTGGCTCAAAACTCCTTACCAATCCAAATCTCTGCTTCTGCCCCTCTCATTGCAACTAAGATCACTAGTTCGATTTTCTCAACAAACGACGCCCCAAAAAAATCGAACTGATTCGATCACTCGGTGTATCTCCAACTGACCCTCAAGCTTTCTCTTATACTTTTCCTATTGATGAATCAATGGCCAAGATTAAGTCCCTAATCAACGGCTAAGATTAAAACAGACTTGACCCTCATCTCTTAGAAGCTTCTCACCCATATTTTTATTAATACCCATTAATATTTTTATTTTGCTAAGTTTAGACTTAAGAACCCCATTAAAAGTTAATTATTTTAATAATTCACAATCCAAGTGGAATTTCTCCAAACGATTTCTAGGTATTGGAGATTCCATGTATTCTAGCCCCTCTAGAAAATTTCGAAGCTAGAGCACATCCGATGCTACCCCAAAATCAACAACAGTATGCTATGGGGGGTAGTCCCTATGAAATGTGAAGATGGGAGACTTGTTAGCAACCAACAAGTCTGGGAAACACAACTGAATGGTCTAGCCACTTGGTTAAATTAGAAAGATCTTTAAAGATTAGATTAGATTTAACTTGGAAGACCAGTGCCTTAAATGGAGTCAATTACTTGCTTAAGACAAATTATTTACCAAGTCATTGGATGAACAGTTGTTGCTTCAAGGATGCTTCACTATCCTAAATGAGACGCAGAATCTTGATTTATTTTAAGTTATATGCTTTTTCAGGGTGTATCCTTCCTATTAACTATTTTGAAGCTAGTCGCTAGAGTAGGTTGTGAGAAAGAAGCCAAGGGGAAGCAAGCTACGACTTGGTTAACGATACCTCCCCTTAGGTTCTCACCACCCGATTCCTCCAGCGCTGCAGAGACTATGGCTTTGACAACTGCAAGGTCACCATGTTAACCACTAAAGAGGTGCTAAACTCCTCAAGCTAGATGAGAAAGGTCGATTTATCTCTCTGTCGACCAAGCTTATGCTTGGAAGTAAATTTATTACTACAAGAAGTTAATCCTAGAATGCAAGTGCAAGATATGAGTGTTCTTAAGGTGACATTACTTAATGTTCTTAAGTACTTGATTATAATGATCTTCAATTATAAACAACAAGGTACGTAAACAATAAATGAATGATAAACTCAACCACAAGAGGAAGTGCTCAAATTAAATGGTGCCAAAAAGTGATGTCAGTAAAACCAATAGCCCAAGAGATAAACAAGACAAGATCAATGTTTTTTGTAACCATTGAATCACCAACACGCCAATTAGATATGCAAGAGAAATTTATATTCCTTATGGATGCAGTTAGATCACTTGCCACAATTATGATTAAACTTGATCAACTCACACAATGAGCAATGTATTCAATTATCCAACAATAGCAATGAGGAACAAGATCTACAATGGTAATGTCACTTAGAAATTAGCCAACTAAACACTTATCAACTTGATTAGAGCACTTATGTGTGTTAATGCAAGAGTGCAAAATATGCCAATGACTAAAATTAAGACTAAATCACATCAACCATCAATGATTATGAATTATGAGAGCTTATTAGCCAATTTTAGAGACTTATATGTGTTTTATCACTGCTGCAACCTTGTATTCAGAGGTCTGCAATTTTATATCAGCAGTCAAAAGGTAATGTTCAATGCCCAAAATAAGCTAGAAAATTTATGCATTCAATTTTCCAATGATTACCAATGATTATGAGACTGCTTAGAAGCTATAGATCAGACTTACTATTTACAGATTAGACCTCAAAATGATGTATATCATACTTGAAATAACTTAGAAATTCAGTGATTTACTCCTTAATAAACCAACAAGGTGCCAAATTTTCAATGCCAAAATGGCTCCAATGATTAGATAATTAGATTGAGTGATTATTTAATGATCTTCAGTCAATTTTAATGATTTAATTTGAGTTATATGATTGCATAAAATGGTTGTAGCAAAACAGAGAGGAAAATGAAGGGAATCGAGGCAAACCAAGAGGCCTAGTTGAGGGCTAGTTTGACCTTCAATGGGCTTGGGTACCTTCAAACACCAAACTAGCTCAAATATTTGTTGCAAAACCACAATGTTAGCCTACTAAAACAATGCAAAACCATAGATGACTAAAAGCAAGGCTAGGGCAAAGACTAGAAGGCTAGAAAACCCCAAGACTAGAGCTAGAAATGGCCAATGAGGGGCTAGAAGGGTTGAACAAGGACAAAAATGAAGGGGATTATGGCAAGGAAGACCACGGCAAGGGCAAGTAAGCCCTCTAGGGCTGACGCAGCATAAGGGAAGCCCCTTTTGGGGTTGTGGCTAGGGTTTCAAGGGAGTTGAGAGCTCCTAAGGGCAGCCCAAGGTTGTAGCCAAGCAAAATATAAAAGGGGGTCAAGGCCCTAGGAGGGCTAGACGGCTTCCCTAGAGGGGGGCCACAAGCCTTTGGAGGCCACAGACAGTGCTTTAAGGGTTGTGGCCAAGGGAAAGAAGGGGATCGAGGGCCCTAGGAGGCCACTAGGCCTCACGAATAGGCTAAAAAGGGAAAACAGCTAGGCCAAGGGCTTCAAAAAAAATTACAAAAACCTGAAAAAATACCAAAATACTGAATAATCACTGCCAAATTGTTGGATGTTAGGGCTGGAGGATGAATGGAGGCTAGATCTTGCCTTTCTAGGCCTAAATCTACCTAAAAACCCTAGCAAAAATATTTTGATCAACCTGAAGTTCACCTGCACAAATAAATCAAAAAATGCCAAAAACCCAAATATATACACAAAATATAAAACCCCAAAAAATGAAACCCCAAGTGTTGCAAAACAAATGAGTTAGAAATAACTTGCAAATTATTTACAAATGCACAATGTTTGCGAATTTAAAAATTTTGGAGAAATAATTTTTTAGTAATAGCAATGGATGAATATAGTTTTTTGAAAAAAATGAGTATTGGACAAAACCCTCCTACAAAATTAAAATACCATACAGAAATCTTGGAGCCCAAACATAGTCGACTCTTCCCCACAATCTGTGAACTTGGGGCCCAAGGGCCAATGTACCTGCAAATCTCTATAATTTTTCTCAAGTAGAACTATTAGATCATAAGGTGAATCAGGTCACCTAAGATATGATGAAAAAAAAAAAAAAAAAAATTACCAATAAAATGTTCTTATCACCAACAAATGAAATAACAAGTTCATAAAAATTTTAGCACAATATAGGAAAGCACATGACTAGAACATACCACAGATCAATGGAAAAAAACACCATGAACTAAACCCCAAAGTCTTTCTATTATGATATAGAAATGTTCCCAACAGAGCAATAGCTCAATACAAACATTACAAAATTTTACATCATCCAAAGATGTTCAATAGAAACAAAATGACTTCCTTATATATAGAAACACCTCCAAGTGGAAAATAACAGATAGATGGCTTGATCCCCGTCAAAATAATCTCAATCATTGAAAATAGCTTGATCATGTTTTAATCTCCATCGTCGAATTTTAAATTTTGAGGAAAAATTCGATTTTTTCTTAAAACTCACTTTTAATTAATCCAAAAATTAATATTATGGATTAGTTTCCTCAAAAATTTGACTTCGACTTAACCACCAAGATCCAAGGGCTTCAATTTTCTTAAAATATCCATTTTTCCCTTGGTGGGTGACCTCCAAAAATTGACTTTTCTTTGGCCCACATGTTTTTTTATTATTTTCCACTTGGAGAGAAATTAATTTCTCCATAATTTTTTTTTTACTCATTAATTAATTAATTTTCTGGTTTAGGATTTAATTTTATTTTACTAGAGGAAATTAATAGTTTTCTCCACCCTCAAATATTTTAGCCATGGTGTCTAAATATGAGGGACCATGCACTAAAATATTTTTTACATAAAAATATTACAATTAATTCAACTCTCAAAGGGGGAATACACCATTACATATAGACACTCATGAAATTACCCAATTTTGTGACATAAAATGACTAGTATACACTAAGTGGTTTGTAATCAAATAATTTAGCCATATGTGCTTAAATTATTCCCAAACACACTTTTACAAAGACTTGATATAACACTAGGACTCACCTAAGACCTTGTCAAGAGACTCCACCCTAACTCTGGGGTTTAAGATGGAAAACAAACATTGTTGATTATCCGTGTTTAGAAACACACATAATTCGAGGAGGTTAAAAAAATTCTTAGGATGAAATCTGTTGTCAAAATCAGAGGCTTACCTAGGTGTTGTTACATAATTAAATGTCCATACCAATGTTGCACTAATCGTTATCGGGATATTATCGGCGCGGGGAAAAAATCGGAAAAAAAATCGTAAAAATCGGGAAAAAATCGTAACATACAAAAATATTCATTTTTTTGCAATTTTTTTAATATTTAAAGCATCTACAACATAAAATAAATACATTCACACATAAATATGATAAAAAAACTAATATATAAGATGTTTAATATCATTTCTAGTGCCACATCACACATAACAATGAATCATGTCCTGAATAGTAAGTCCTGACTCATGACTCCCAAATTAGCCTCAAAATATCAACAAAAAATATAATAATGTATCTCCTATCATGAGTCATAATGTCATATACAATGAAATGAACCAAATAACTGAAGTCTAATACTACTGATTTCCTTTGCCCCTCTAGATGTAGATGTCAGTGGAGTTGGCAGTGGACTCTGTTGTGCTCTAGAAGTTGAAGAACTAGGAGCTATAGGAGGTAGACCACATCCTCTACTTGTGATAGGGGTAGCTTGGGTCACCTCCTCCTCCTCATAGACAAAAAAAAAAAATTCCACGATTTTTTAAAATCGTGATTTTTTCATAAAAATTGGCAAAAAAACCCTGATTTTATCTTCTTTTTGAAAAAATCACGATAAAACAATTTTATCACGATTTTTTGGCGATTAGTGCAACACTGGTCCATACAAGCATCATTTAAAATATAACTTGCAGAAATTGGTTTTACAATGATATAATGTGTTGTCTGATGACTTTGAACCATGAAACAATTTCTTCGCGTCTTTGCATCCTGCTTCCTTGGACTATAGACAAAGTGTGGTCAACAGTAGGTAAAATCAGCATTTGAAAATATTCCTAGCAAGAAAATACTAGTGATGGCAAGGAAAAGTCCTAGCAGGAAAATACCAATGATAACAAGGAAAATTCAAGTATGCAACACAAAATTTCAACTCATGCATAAACAACAACAAGTAATACCAAAAATTGCACCAATCTGAGCCATTTTATTAACTGAATAAGATGGAGTACAAAATGTATGAGGATAGATGAACTTGGGCTTGCTACAAGAAGCAAGACAAAATCCCATGTGGAGATAAAGGTTCCCAAGCGCTGAAAATGGCTCTACAACAAGAACTGCACCCAACCAAGAAGAACTACTGCAACCACTGGGAATGAACTACTAATTTGGCCCTTCAAACTGCTCAGAAAATTTAGTAAAATTAACCACAACCTCTACACCTTGAACCCACAGAATGTAATATTCCTAATTGGATATATTAAGTGTAAATATAAGCATGCAGTAGACAATAGTAGAGAAATTATAAAACAACACAAGACACAAACACCCAACATAATTTCAAAACAGCAACTGAGCTATTTTATTAAAATCTGGAATATATTGGAGTACAATAGCAAGGAATAAGTGCACCTGGGCTTGCATAAGCAAGCTAAAGCAAACCCATGTGAGATAAATGTCTCCAATGAATAGAAACTTCGACCCCATATGGCCTTTGCGCTGAACCAGGAAATTAATTGTTGTTGCTACTAGAGAATAGCTCGAATCTCCCACTAGAATGCCCAAAATGGTCTAAAATGGTTGTTGTAGCCTCCTCTTAATTTTCCCCATAAGACCCGAAAAAGAATTGATCCCAATCCTTCACATCAGAAAACCCACAACATGGTGCAAATTACCAGTTGAGTAGTAAAGCACACTGTTGAATCAAAAGGGGATTTTTGGCCTAAATACTACCCAGAAAATTCTGCAAATTTAACCGAGACCTCTCCTCTAAATACCCATAAAAACCCAGAAAACTTTGGACCCTGTTCCAACCTTCCAAAATCACCCCCAATTCTTGTGAGCTCCTCCACTGATTGGGAAATTCGTTCTATAGGAAATCAGCCTTTGTAACCCCTCCAAAATGTTGGGAAAATTCCCTCAACAATCCTTCTTGCACCTCCTAGCAAGCCAGCTCCAAAAATCCCCAACCAAAACTTCCCCACAAAGAAGTGCGCAACCCAGAATTCATTCTGCGCAAGCCCCAGGAAGAATAAATCGACCTAGGTAGTGAGCACTCTCTCGGCCCACAAATCCACCTGAATTTCACTGCAAATTGACCAAGGATTGGGCTTGCAAAAACCCAAAACTATCTCCATCGGTATACCTCCTCGCAAGAATGTGTGGTTCCACTTTTCTGCGCCCAATTTGCTCCACAGAGCAGCTCAAACCTCCTGAAATCTATTCCAGAAAATCTCCAAGGAATTATGGCAATCCTCCACTATGGTGGCACTCGAAGTCCACCAAAGAAAGAGTGAGATTTCCCCTTAGAAATTTTTGGTGTTGAACAACACCTTGTGACCCAACTAAACAGCTTGAGCAACAATGATGTAAAAGTCAAATTACCAAAAAGTCCTTAATGTTGCCTTCAACCCTCTATTTATAATTGTTGCCTCACCTTTCCTTGTGGGTCCCTCATCCAATTATTTCAACCTCCTTCCCACAAAATCGATTTTCCTCCAAGGGGTGTGTATTCCCTTGAGGGGTGGCCCCCACATCTCACCAACTCTAATTTTAACCCATTTCCTAAGTTGGCATCCAAAAATGTATTAGCACCAAAATTGCAAAATTGTAGTTCTCCTCAAACAAAATTTATTGAGAATGGGCATTGCAAAAATTGTGCTATGCTTAGCACCATCCCACGGATCTCCACTGACCTCCTCAAACGAAAATTAAAAATTGGGGATAGTATAGTCTTGCCCACCAAAAATTGCTTGTCCTCAAGCAATTACTCGAACAAGCGTTCTTCTTATTTGTTGACCCAAACTGTGATTGCAAGCAATACCAAGGTCCCAATTGTGCCACTGAGCCACCTCTAATCCATGCATTGTCCTGTCATAAGGGAGTCCCCTGATACTAGGGACCCAACTTATCCCGCTCAATGTGAAGCACCCCTCGCTCCACGCGCAGACACAGTGTATGAGTGCGAGAGTCCTCCCACCTACTGTCGATCAGTAGAGAACTCTGATGCCGCCAAGCCCTTGTCAACTCCTCGATAAGCCATCCCACTGGAAAATAAATCCTGGGTACCTCAAGAGAGAACTCTTGAAGGTACAGTCCAAGTCTCGTAAAATAGATCCCTCATCCCGGTGAGCCAATCACGACCACCTTTAGTTGTTCATATAATCACCCAAGTGAAGTGCTACCCCATCTCAACTGGCCCCTTGGAAGTGAAGTGCTTGTTGCCGAACGAAGTCCCAATGGTGGATCTAGGTGAGCTCCTCCTGTGAGAACCCAATCTCCGCAATTTGTAACCCAACTGCTCAAGCCTATAGATCCCAGGTGCCAAACTAATCTCAAAGGGAGTCCACCAAGTGGATGTTGAGCCAGCCTGGTCATAACTGTGACCCTCTCGTGCTCCTATGCAGTCAACCACTCTGGTAATCCTCTGCCACAAATCCAATAAGGGGCAACTCCACTACGCAGAGGTCTAACCTTTTGGGGCACCTCGTCAAGGTCACAATTTACTAATCCACATCTTGTCTCCTATCGAAACAATAGCAAAAAAGGCCTTCCCCGTCCCTTGGTGATCTTCCCGTCGATCCCAGACCTGTCATCTGAAGGAAGATGCAATCCTGTCTCTGTCATCCAGATGATCCTCCCAAAACAAGGTAGTCCACCGACCTAATGGATCTCTGGATCTCATAGCCAGATTGTAAGCCCATCACTCCCAATTCGTGCTGCCCACCACTGAGTGATGCTAATGGCCACCGAGAACCACACATGCCAACCTTCCTACCACACTAGCGCATTGCCCCAAGTCATCAAGGAATCACTCGAGGCGAACTGCTCTTCGCACAACTCAAACCCAATGGAAGACTTGTGTGATCTTCCCCTGTGGAAACCAACTCATACTTGAACGTAATTGAACTACTAAGTCCTGAGATGTCGAGATCCCATGCTATTGCAAAAAGAAACTACCATGCTGACGTTGTGACTCCCCAGTCATAATCGGTTGTCCATCATGCTCATATTGGGCCCTCCTCTCCTATAATTCTCAGCCACCAAACAAGTAATGATCGAAGCTATCCCAAACCTGTGAGGACAACTTAGCAATGCTTGAACCTCCCACCCCATGGTTAGCCCCGATCCTGAGCAACAACAATGAATACCTGCCTTGCCCCATGGTGAAAGTCCCAGTGATCCCCCATGTGTTAACTCAGGAATGAGCTAGATCACTCTCTATCAGGATCCTGCTTATCTCGAAGTAGAGTGATCCACTCATCCACTGAACCCGTGGCTCCCAAGTCTGCAGCAGCATAATTTAGACAACTGCTAGGATCCATCCACGCCTCACCTCTGATCCTTGTGGGTATAAGCTCCATAAATCAAGGAACAATCTAGTGTATACCCCATGGCCTTCCTCCTTCCTGGTCACACGATGGACTCTACCATCTGGTCTTTGGATGGTGTACCCAAAAACTGCCAGAAGCCTGCGTGCCCTCCTATGGAAAAGGTCTATCATCCCCCGTTTTACATGCCCCTGCAATGCTTTGGAGTGCCTTGCTGAAGGTGTGTCATACAAATCCCTCATATTCATACCCTCAAGTGGGCACTCAGGGCAAAGCATATGCTACCTCTGCAACAGACCACATCATCCATGCGCCTCCACTTGCTAACCCATGCATAGTCCATCTACCCCAACGGGAAAACTCCTCTCTTGATCCTCTCAAAGGAATACGACAAGCAAGCCTCCCTACGTTCCAGTGGCAGTGTCACTAAGGTGTTGTTGCTTAGGGTCCTCTATACCCCACATATCCGCGGAAAATCCTCATCCCCATATAATACTCTGTATGGCGGCCTGTCAGTGCCACCTCCTTCGATCAGCGCCTGCCAAAGTATGTTGATCATCATGCGACTACATGCGTGACCCACACACCAGGATAAACTCACGGAGTCTACCTACTTCGTTGTCGATCCAGTGAGCCACTAGTGTTGCTCGTAACTCTGATAGAAATTTGTGGGTGTGTGTTCCCTCAATCCTCAGATCCCACTCACAGCTACTACCTTCGTCGACTAACCCCATGATGTGATGGGGAATCCCACCTGGATCCCAAATATAGTTTGGCCCTTGAGCCCTTCTGGTAATCCACAGCCTCTTCTAAACTATGGCCATGGATGTATCCAACTCCTAGCATGCTCCATCGGGTACTAGCTCAGTACCTCTTGCCATCCAATCCCAAAGGAGGGATCAAAGGTACAATCTCTCGTGTATGAAACAAGCCCTCCATGCTAGTGTTTTGTCATACTCAGCTCAAGTTGCTTGCTCCCGCTAACTTGGTCATTCCCTATGATCTGTCTAGACAACATCGTCTCCCTCTGTCTGATGCACAGAAGTTGGCCAATAATGATGTAAGCCCAAGAGAGCTACTGTCTGGAAGTATTGTGGCTCTGTTGACGGTCTGTGCATCTGTATGCTCTAAATCGGTGGTTGGCCCAAAGATGATTGCTCGTCCTCCTCCACCATGGGCTCAACATGAGTCACAACCTGCCCCTCCATGACTAGCTCACGTCCCTGTGTGTGTTCTCTATGCTGATGTAGGTGGTTGTTATCTGGGAACTCAGTCATGGCTCCGGGTACCTCTATGTCTTCTAGCACCTCAATTGGGAACAACACCTCATCAACAGATGGCTCTATGGGTGTAAGCTCTACTCTCTCCATCAAGGTGTCAACTGATGCTATCAAAGTGGTCTCCAACAATGGTGACTCCGACACCACACTAGGTATCTTGATGTGCCCCTCACCATCTTGTGTGTCCTCCTACTCAAGCTCCTCCTCAAGCTCTTGACATCTAAATCCTGGTTTCCACCAACAGAAACGCTCCCTAGTCTCAAACCCTAATTGCCCATGTCCTGTCCACTCCCTTTGGGAGGGTCTGGTGTCCTTTCGGTCGAATCTCTCCATGAGCCTCCATGTGAATTCTGTGCAGGATGTGATATGTGCATGGCCCAAAGGGATCAGCCCTTGGTACCACCATCCAAGTGCAAAGTGGCATGTCTATTAGCATCTGCCTCCCTCATGGGGCTGAGCCGAAACTTTGTGTCCAGTTCTTGTACCCATTTTCTAACACAACTCCTAGTTGAACCATCAAAGTGGGTGAGGGCCATTTTTCCCTCAATGCTACTCACTCTCCCTTGAGCCATGGGTTTGTCTATGGTTCACCCATGACAGTGCATACATGCCCGAATCCTCCATGATCTTGCTGACTACCCCACAACTGGCCAAGATCATGCTTTGATACCACTGTAATATTCTTAATTGGAAATATTTTGTGTAAACAAAAGCATGCACTAAACAATAGCAAAGAAATTATAAAACAACACAAGGCACAAACACCCAACACAATTTCAGAACAACAGTTGAGCCATTTTACTAAAATTTGGAATATATTGGAGTACAATAACAAAGAATAAGTGCACCTACGCTTGCATAAGAAAGCTAAAGCAAACCCAGGTGAGATAGATGTCTCCAATGAATAGAAATGTTGACCCCATATGGCCTCTGGGTTGAACCAAGAAATTAATTGTTATTGTTGCCAAAGAATAGCTTGAATCTCCCACTGAAATGCTCTGAAGGTCTGAAATTGTTGTTGTAGCCTTCTCTTAATTTTCTCCACAAGACCCAGAAAGGAATCGGTCCCAATCCTTCACACCAAAAAACCAACAAAATGGTGCAAATTACTAATTGAGTAGTAAAACGCATTGTTGAATCAAAAGGGATTCCTGGATTGAATACTACTCGGAAAATTTTGCAAACTTAACCAGGACCTCTCCTCCAAATACCCATAAAAACCCATAAAGCTCTGGGCCTCGTTCCAACCTTCCAAAATCACCCCCAATTCTTGTGAGCTCCTCCACTGACTAGGAAATTCGTCCTACGAGATATCAGCCTATGTAACCCATCCAAATGTTGGGAAAATTCCCTCAACAATCCTTCTTGCACCTCCTAACAAGCCAGCTCCAAAAATCCCCAGCCAAAACTTCCCCACAGTTAACCCCCACAAAGAACTACGTAGTCCTTAACTCCTTCTACACAAGCCCTAGGAAGAATAATTTGACCTGGGCAGTGAGCACTCTCTCAGCCCACAAATCCACCTGAATTTAGTTGCAAATTGACCACGGATTGGGCCTGCAAAAACCCAGAACTATCTCCACTAGTATAGCTCCTCACAAGCATGTGTGGCTCCTCTTTTCTGCACCCAATTTGCTCCACAGAGCAACTCGAACATCCTAAAATATGCTTCAGAAAATCTGCAAGGAATTATGGCAATGCTAACCTAGGGTGGCACTCGAAGTCCACCAAAGAAAGAGTGAGATTTCCCCTTAAAAAAATTTGGTGTTGAACAGCACCTTGTAACCCAACTACACAGCTTGAGCAACAATGATGTAAAAGTCAAATTAGCAAAAAGTCCTCAATGCTACCTTACACCCTCTATTTATAATTGTTGCCTCACCTTTCGTTGTGGATCCCTCATCCAATTATTTCAACCTTCTTCCCACAAAACCGATTTTCCTCCAAGCGGTGTGTATTCCCTTGAGGGGTGGCCCCCGCATCTCACTAACTCTAATTTTTACCCACTTCCTAAGTTGGTATCCAAAAATGTGTTAGCCCCAAAATTACAAAATTGTAGTTCTCCTCTAACAAAATTTATTGACAAGGGACGTTGCAAAAATTGTGCTATGCTTACCACATCCCACAGATCTCTGTTGACCTCCTCAAATGAAAATTAAAAATTGGTGATATTACACAAAAACCTAGAAAGGAATTGGGCTACTTCTGACTAATCTGGAAAGCCCTAAAAATGTGCGCTCCTCTCTTTGCCAATTAGTGTGCACAGCTAAGGAAGGGTGTCTCTCTAGCCCAAAATTCACTCCAAAAATCTCTCCAAAAGCCCCTCTGCAAATCCCTCCAGCAAGACCTTGAAATCCTGGCAATTCTCTCACCCCAAACTCCCTCAACTCTGCCCTGGCACAGGTCCAGCCAGTGGCCCTTTGCACACTGCCAAAATGCATCAGAAATCTTCCACTAAACTCCCTTCACTCCAACTCTACAAAACACCTCAAATCTCTAGCAAATTCTAAGGCAATCACTCCCCAAAAGGCCCAAAATCTAGCATGCCCTGTAACAACTTCTCCCAAGGAGTGTGTGCTCCCTTTCTGCGCCCAACCTACTCCAAATGATGGTTGAATGTACCTGTAAATCTCTTTGGAACAACTCTGAAATGTAGTGATAAGCTCCCCTAGGGTGGCACTCGAAGTCCACTAAAGAAAGAGGTTAGATTCCCACTCAGAAATACCTTGTGTTGAACAACATGAGTTAACCTAGCTAAGCAACTCAAGCAAACAAGAGTTCAATTCGGAATTTGGCAAAAGTCCCAAAATGAGGCCCTCCACCTCTATTTAACTTTGTTACTCTTCTTCTCTCCTTGTGGGCTCCACAAGTCAACCTCGCTTCCCTCTTCTTCCCCACAAGTGTGAATTCTCCTAATGGGTGTGAATTCTCCTAATGGGTGTGAATTCCCTCTTGGAGTGGCCCCCACATTCCACTTATTAATTTTTCTTCTCCTCTTATAATTGGAGTCTTCTTTCATCAAAATGTCAAATGAGATCCTCCTAACCCAATTCTCCTAAGTCAAAACATGCCAAGATATCAAAATTGTGCAAAAATGTATTACTTAGCAAAACTTGCTAAGTGGGAACATCACAATCCTCCCCACCCAGATGTTGCTTGTCCTCAAGCAACTGTAGTGATGGATATTGAAGTAACTGTTCTCCTTCCCAAGTGGCATCCTACTCAAGTATGTCCTTCCATTTCATAAGAAGATTTTGATACTCCTGTTTCTAAGCTTCCTCTCTCTCACCTCCAAGATGGCCTCTGGTACCAAAACCAAATGCCCCTCATCATCTAAGGGTGGTAACTCCATGGCAGTTGTCACCTATTGTCCCAAGGCCTTTTTTAGGCACAAAACATGGAACATGTTGTGCACCTTACTCCCTAGTGGGAGTCCCAGCTCATATGTTACCTCTCCAACCCACCTAGTCACCCTGTAGGGCCTATAAAAGTGTGGCTTGAGCTTCTCAACTCCCTTCTACTTCAAAGTGGATTGTTTGTATGGTTGGAGCCTTAGGAAGACTAAGTCCCCAACCTCAAAATGCCTCTCAATCATGTGCCTATCAGCGCATATCTTTTGTTGATTTTGGGCAGTCTATAAGTTATCCTTGAGAGCTCTAAGAATCTCTTGGCTCTCCTGAATCCAATCTTTGGCCCTTGAGGCACTGTTGTCTCCAAAAATCATGTTAGCAAAAGTCAAAGCATCATAACCATACAAAGCACAGAAGGGAGACATACCAATAGACATATGATAGGTGGTGTTATAGCAATACTCCCCAAGGTGTAGCCATTTCACCCACGCACGTTGTTTCCCCGCCACATAGTTCCGCAAGTACCCCTCCAGCCATTTGTTCACAATCTCAGTTTGCCCAATGATCTAAGGATAATAGCTCGTGCTATGTGTGAGCTTGGTACCCACCAACGGAAAAGCTCCTGCCAAAATGCCCCCATAAACCAGTTATCTTGATCACTGACAATGGTCTTCAGAAGACAATGCAACCTGAAGATCTCTCTGAAGAAGAGCTCTCCCACTTGTGATGTTGAATATTTGGCTAGGATGGCAAAAAATTGGGCGAACTGTGTCAACCTGTCCATCACTACATAAATACAATCACACCCCTGTACCATTGGTAGCCTTGTGATCGTCCATGGATATGCTCTCCCACTTCCCCTCAAGAATAGGGAGAGGTTGAAGTATACATGTTGGATGTGCAAACTCCCCCTTATTCCTCAGACAGGCATCACACTCCTGCACATGTCTCAAAACATCTCACTTGAAACCCCTCCAAGTAAAGCTCTCCCGGAGAGCACAGTATGTCTTGAGGAATCCCTGATGCCCTGTTAAAGGGGAGTCATGTGCTACCTGCAGGATCCTCTCTGTCAACTAGGAATTTAGCACCAAGTATATCCTCCCCTTGTAATAGATCACCTCATCCATCATTCTATACCTGTCATCCTCAAAAGTACCATCCAAGATCTCACAAGCTTGCTTGTCCTTGGAGTACTCTACTAGCAATTATGCCCTCCAATCCTGGAAAATACTCATAAGGGAGAGTGTCGCAGGCCTCCTGGATAGAGCATTAGCTACCACGTTTTGCTTGCCCTGGACATACTTTATATCAAAGTCATAGGATTAGATCTTGCTGACCCACTTTTGCTGCCTTTCATTGAGCTCCTTTTGCTCCAAAAGAATCAAAGACTATTATGGCCAATCTTCACTCTGAATCTGTTTCCCTCCTAGTATTGTCAGAACTTGGCCAATGTGTGCAAAATGGCCAACATCTCCTCGTCATATATAGAATACAGCCTCTCATGACTAAGGAGCTTTCAGCTCTCAAAAGCTATAGGGTGGCCTCCCTGCATCAAAACAACCCCAACGCCCTCTCCAGATGTGTCACACTCAAGACAAAGGGTTGTGTAAAATTTGGCAAGGCTAAACACCGGGCAACTGCTCATAACCCTCTTAACGCGCTCAAAGGCCTCCTATGCCACATCAGTCCACTTGGAAGCCCCCTTCTTGGTCAAATCTGTGAGGGGTACTACCACCTTTGAAAATCCCCTCACAAACTTCTTGTAGTAGGTGCAAATGCCCAAAAATCCGTGCAACTCTGTCACACTGTGGCGTAGGCCAATCCAGAATGACCCTGATCTTCTCCTAATGTACACACACCCCATTCTCACTGATCACATGGCCAAGGTACATCTTCGTCAGCCTAAACTCACATTTGGACACCTTGGCATACAATTGTTGCTCCTTAAGAATATGTACCACCTCCTCCAAATGCCTCGGTGCTCCTCTCAAGTCTTGTTGTAAATCAGGATGTCATCAAAGTACACCAGCACAAATCTGCGAAGTTGCTTGCGAACCACATGGTTCATGTAAGACTGGAAGGTGCTTGGGGCTTTGGTTAGCCCAAAAGGCATCACCAAGAACTCAAAGTGCCTATAGTGGCACCAAAAATCTGTCTTCGAGATGTCTTGCTCTCACACCTGAATCTAACGGTATCCCAAGCGCAAATCTATCTTAGAGAAGTATTTAGCTCCTCTAAGCTCATCCATCAACTCATCTATGTGCGGAATCGGGTACCGATTCTTCAACATCTTCTTGTTCGGGGCCCTGTAATCAATGCACATGCAGAGGGTCCCATCCTACTTCTTCACTAGCACCACTGAAAAAGAGAAGGGACTAAAACTAGCCCTAACATGTCGCAAATCTAGCAACTCATGTATGGACCTCTCTATCTCATCCCAATAAGCCTTGGGTGTTAGTTTTTGTACCATCGGACAAGTGTTCTTGTCTCAACTTTGGTCAAAGAGATTAAGAAACACAAGATCTCCAGAATCCAAAAAAAGTTTCGGGAGAAAACACTTAGAGACAACTCAATTAAAATCATTGATCGATAATGAAAAAAATGCCTAAGTCTAACTTAGGGAAATCGATTAATTAAAGGGTATTAATTGAGAAAAGTGAGAATGCTCTAGAAACTCACATGGATTGAGTTTAAGATGATCTTAGCCGTTGATGGGGATCTAATCATGGTCGTTGATTCACCAACAAGGGATTATAAGAGAAGGAAGTTCGGTTGGAGACAGACACATCGAGCTAGTGAGTGATCTAGGTAGATCGAATTTCCCAGAGAGCAGAGATTCAACCATGAAGAGAATTTGAGCCAAGAGATCAGTCGCAGAGGCAAAGGAGCAACAGCAGGATGAGCCAGTGGAGATTTCCAGTCCCAGAAGAGTCGACTAGAGGAGGTCGAAGTTATTTATACCACAAGGGGCTGCGCAAGGGCCTGCACAGAGCCTCATTGAGGCAGTTCGATTCAGTCAGAGGGAGTTGATTCAGGTGTTGGAGGCCAGGATAATATTCCAGAGGGTCGAAGAATCGCTTCCAAAGACAAAAACAAGTAGGAAGTCTTGATCAGAGGCAGATCCGGGAAATGCGTGGAAGGGACTGCACAGAGGCCTGCGCAAGGGTCTTGGATAGCCAGTTCAAGTGGTTGGATTGTTGTCAGATTGCTTGTGGGGAAGGGAAAATTTCAATAATTTTGCCAGTGATTCCTTTGGAGAGGATTGCTAGTTTGGCATCCAGATTTTACTCAGATTTTTTGTTGTTGAAGAATATTGATAAACCCTCATCCATTGCACCAGTTTTCCCACATTGGGTTTTTTCGAGGACATTTGTCCAAAAATAACGGTGTCAAATTTATTGTGTGCTCTCTAATTTTCTCAGTTCTTGTTTTTATTTTCCGCAGTATTTTTATGGTGAAGAAATTGCAGTGTGATTTATTCGTTATTTTTTCGTAACAAAATAAACTACATAATTAATCAGTTAGAATTATAAATTCTAGTTGTTGCATTTCAAGGAATTTCCACATAGTATCAAAGCAATGCTTTTGATCAAATTAGAAGCTTAGTAGTGAAGAGCGAGAAATTTCACAGTTCATAGGGAGTTTGAGCGAATTTCTTCCAGGTCTGCGCAGAAGTCTAGCTAGGTAGTGCGAATTGCTAGGTAGAAAGGCTCGATTTCTAATTGCAGGTGCAGGAAAAGTTCGAAGCCCAGTAGCAATACCAGCAGGCAGTGGTGTTGCCAGAAGCAGTTCCGATGAGCAAATCAGAAAATTCATTAAGTAGATCTGTGCACAGTAATTTTGAAGGAGTTTAGCAGTAGCAAAATCAGCGTCGTGCAAGGAAGAGAAAAGCACACAAAGGAATTTCTTAGAGGATTTCTAAATCTGGTTCGAAGAGGAAATTTGTGATTTCCAGTAGCAGGAGGCAGAAGTTAGAACTGCGCATTTTAGGAGAGAGTGCGAGTTGCATTACAGGTAGTCAAGTAGAAAAAGGAGGATATTCATGTTTATTTTCCCAGTATTGAGTTCTGCAGAAATGGCCTCAGCAGGACTTCGAGATCAGGATAGGCTAGAAGGAGCCTTGAATCATTGTAAGCCTTCCTTCTAGATGAGCATGGTCTGAAGACGTATGCAGAGAGAGTTGTAGTCGTACCTACAGACCCATAACAGTTAAAGAATTACAATAAGGATATGGCCAAGGTAAAGTGATTGATCCTCGATGGAGTTTGAGATCATATAGTTGTGAAAATTCCTAGACTCGAAGGAACCCCTACTGCAGCAAATATGAATCTACTTCACCTACTTGATTTTTAAATTACATTCATCAAATTATTCTTCTGAATACTGAAACAAATTACTTTTGCAGCCTGTTGACCACTACGTGTCAACTACCCATAGCAGTACACTCCCTTTTTTCGCAAAAGGGTAGCGCTTGATCGTCGTATCCGTGCCATTCGACTTTCATCATCAATCCGATCATGTTATGTTGTAAACCCAGTCCGCATGTGTAAATTCTAAATAATCTTAGCAGATCTGAGTCATGTATGTAAATTGCCTAAGCAAACCTAATTTTCTAGCGATAATCTACGTTCCGAAAGGTTTTTTGTCTCACCGATCCATGATCGGCAGAGTTTTCCTTCAGCCTAACCCCAAAGCCGGAATGTATTTTGTCATTAGAACCTTAGGGGAATCCTAGTGTGCTGGGTCGAGTTGATGTAAAAGTAATTTGGAGATAATTCTAACTATTTGGTTAGGTTATTGCAAATTGCTTGATCTGCTAGATTATATTTGTGTCGCAGAACTGGGTAGTCTATGAGGGTCTATGTCAAATGGATTTTCCCCCTTGAAATGTAAAATTGTAAGGGTCATGATGTAAAGTGTTTTGAGGGTTAGAAAATAATTAATCCCCTCATAAGTCCTAGATCCTAGGTGTTTTTTCCAAAGGCTAAGTTAGAAGGTCCAGTAAAAAATAAAAATTAATAAAATAAAAAATAATAGTTTAAAAATAATAAATAAATTAATAAATTAAATTAAATAAATAAATTGAAAAGTAAAATAAAATAATAATAAGTCAAAAGTTTTGAGGAAATAAATGCAAAATTTAAATTTTAAATATATTAAAATGCATTTAAAAAATTTCGACGGATGAGATTAAAAGGGATTTTGATCCTCATCGACGGTTGAGATCATTTTGACATGAATCACTCGAACTAGCCGTTGGGAAATTTTTCCTTTAAATAGGGTGTCAGGCATCATTTCAGAGAATTCGATCTTAAAGTTGTGTGCTAAAGAAAGCTCTCTTGTAGTCATTTTTTGTTCAATAAAGAAAGACTTTGGGGTTGAAATCTTGTTGGTGTTACTCTTCTGGAATTGCTATAAGATGTTTTATTTTTCTATATGAATTTATTTTCAACCATTGTTGATAGCTTGATGAAGAGTGTTTTTAAACACAGGTATCTTGTTTAGTCGCTAGGGTTTGAATGGTAGTTAAATTTCTGGATATGATGGCAGGTATCTCCATTACATTTGGATTTTAGTATCATTTTCTCCTTCTTCGTTAATGGTTGATTTAAGCTGTGCAGGAAATCATTTATTTTTTTAGATTACCGGGCGTTTGGGGAAGTTCTCGACTGAACCAGCCAACTCCCAGATTGCATTTTCTGAAGAGCCCAGCCAGTTTTGATCTCGGGCTTATCATTTAAATTTTTCTTGTGGATGCATGAAGGGTTTTCTGAATCATCTCACATTAAATTTAAAATTCTGAAAAGATTTATGTGGCATAATGGCAAATCTGGCTATTTAGAGCCTTTAATTTGTAATTACTGTAATTATTTAGCTGGTTATTGTTAGGGTTTTAGGTTTCTTCCTTGCACATTTTATTTCTGAGTGTTCGGTTTTTGCAGGTTGCAGGTCGAAAGAAAACATTTTGTTTGAAGCCAGATCTAGGCCCTGGAGGGTAAGATCTGGCCTCAGGATCAGCTCTAACAGGAATATTTAAATGCATTTCTCTATAGTTAAATGCACTTAAATGATTATTTAAAGTTAGCTATATGAAAGTGGTAACTGGTCAGCATTTAAATTTTATGGTCATTTAAAGCACTTGATCTTTAGAAATTTAATTGCTCGATTATTGTTAAGGCATTGTGCATTTATTGATTATCTCGCATTTGGCAAAATTCATCTTTGCTTGGGTTATTTGATGATAAATGATTGTTTTACAAGGTTCATATTTCTACAACATTTAATAAATAATCATTTAATCATTAACTCCATAAGGCACTAGTACATTAATTTCTAAAATCAATCAAGTACTAAATTGCCTTGTTGTGTCTCCCAACCCAAGGTCCACAATTGGTCTTCCTTTATCCCATAGGATCTACCCCCCTTAGCCTCGGTAGACAACTTAAACGGAGAGATCGGGGATCAGGGTGATAGCCCCCGGTCTGAGCGTTGTCGCGCTGCCTGGACAATCTGTGCGACAACATAGCCTACCCTAATTAAATATTTGATCTTATGAAACAAAAAACAAAGCAAAGAACAAGATTCATAGGACACTTATTTTTGGACACAACAATCCCCAGAAAAATCCAATGCAGGAAAATCGGTGCAGCAGTTCTGAGGGTTTATTATTGTGCAGGAGAAATATCTGAATACAAATCTAGGATGCTCATCTAGCAATCCTTTACAAAGAAAATACTGGCGGAAAATCTGAGTGAGTTTTACCTCACTTCACTCGGTAGAATTCTGGCTGATTTGGCACAAGACTGGCTATCCCCGACTATTCCTGTGTTGGCTCTGCATCAACCCTGCACCACCTTCTCTGCCCTCTGCGTCAGCTCTCCCGGCTACTGCGCTGCCTCTCCACCTCTTTGTTTTGTATTTTCTAGAAAGTCCTTTTCCCAGATTCTCTCTGCCCCTCAACTGCAAGGTCCCCCCAATCGACTTTCCTCCTGAAAACTTCTCACCTCAGAAAATCGATTTCCTCAATCTCTTTGTGTGTGTTTCCAAATGAACCCCAAGCCTCCATTTTATACTTTTCTTGTTGAGTCTTCAACGGCCGAGATTAAGTCTCTAATCAACGGCTAACATTAAAACATGGCTTGGTTCACCTTCTAGATCATTCTCACCCATATATTGATTAATACCCATTAATATTTTAATTTTTCTAAGTTTAGACTTAGGAACCCCATTAAAAATATTAATTATTTTAATAAAACACAATCTGGGCGAAATTTCACCAACCGGTTTTTGGGTTCTTTAGAACTCATGTGCCTTAGCCTCTCCAGCAATTTTCAAGGCTAGAGCACTTCCGATGCTACCAAAAACTAACAATAGTCTCACACTTAGCGACAAAGAATACGGCCAAAGAAATGTGGGATGCAGTTGCTACGCTTTTCTAGAATCCTTCCAAGAAATGGAAGATGTTCTTGAAAGAGAAGTTGAGGACCACCAAGATGCATAAGGGTGAAGGAGTCACTCCTTATCTCACTAGAATTCAGAATGTCCAAGATGAGCTAGCAGCAGTTGAAGAAGAACCTCAAGAAAGTGAGCTAGTGCATACAACTCTCAATGGTTTCACCTTGGAGTGGACTAACTTCATCCAAGGTATTGTGAAAATTTCTGAATCTACACATCATAAACCCCCACTGCAATTACTGGTTTAACGTCTCCTACTTGTTCTTTGCATTAACAAGTTATTTAATTACATAAACATCAATGTAAAACACTATTGCAGCCTACATATACATACAGATCATGAACTGAAATCCATTGAGACAATCACACAAGGGACACCGCTATTTTTGGACAATTGTCCCTGGAAAAACCCAATTTAGGAAAACCGGTGCAACATATAGAGGGTTTGTAATATTAAGCGGATTCTTAAATACAATTAGGGTGCCAAATATGGCTCACCCAACAGAGAAAAATCCTGGCAGAAGTACCTCTATCCAGAGACAGATATTCCGGCAAATGCAACAGCTGGATGACCAAACCCCACAGATGACCCGGTTGTTCCCAGTGCTGGGCAACAATTACTGCTCCAAGCTCTGCGCTGGAACTGTGTCACCTCTTCTAGGAGTTGCATCACCCCTACAGTGAGCCTCTATTGCTCAGAAGTCGATTTGTTGAACTGCTCCCTCTCTACCCCACAGAATCTCCCCAACGCTACCTCTAAGGGCTTGCGTCAACCCCTATGGCTTCTGCGTCACCTACATCAGCCCCTACGACCTCCACGTCACCCTCTCTGAGACTGCGTTGTCTCTCTTGGTGTTGCTCTGCCTCTTTGCTATGTATTCTTCGGCCTCAGACTGAAATTCCCTTGCTGAATTGCCCCTCACTGCAACTCAAATCACTTAGCTCGACTTTCTCAGCAAACCACGCCCCAAAAAAGTCAAACTCTTTGATCTCTTGATGTATCTCTAATTGACCCTCAAGCCTCCTCTTATACTTTTCCTGTTGATGAACTAATGGTCGTGATCTAATCTCTAATTAACGGCTAAGATTAAAATAGACTTGATCCTTGTCACTTAGAAGCTTCTCACCCATATTTTTATTACTACCCATTAATATTTTTATTTTCCTAAGTTTAGACTTAGGAAACCTATTAAAAATATCAATTATTTTAATAACTCTCAATCCAGGTGGAATTTCTTCAAATGATTTATGGGTTCTGGATATCTCATGTGTTCTAGCCCCTCCACAAAATTTCAGAGCTAGAGCGCATCCGATGCTACCCAAAATCAACACTCCCTCTTAGCGAGGAATGTGCCTCACCAAAAGTACTACATTGACCCACTGTAGCGGTCCTCTGTGTTGTTGATGCTTAGCGTGTTACCCTTCATCCACTACATCGTTGCTTCCTATACTGTTGCCCATGACACTACCACTACCACTACTGCATTTGTACTACAATTCCCTCTCAAATGCTGCATCATGCTGCACGTTGCATTGCCACTGCTAACTATTGCATTGCAACTTAGTTACTGAGAAGTAACTAAAACTTCACCCAAAAATTGACATCCTAGTCAGTATGGATGCCTCATGATCCTGAAGCTACGTCTACTGCTAATTTGTGCTTGACCCTTTGCTACCACTGCGCTGCTGCAAACTGCTTTGTGCCTCTCGCATAACATCCACTGCATTGCCTCGAACTTTGGCACTCTAGCAATGCCACTGTCACTCAATCACAGCTCGCTCCAACCGACACCCGTCACTTTGCTACTGTCATTAAGGGCTCCTGTAGCCGTATGTGATCCAAGAGTTTAGGCACCTCAAGGATCCTGACTTCATGTAGTCCTCTCCACTACAACTCGATGTTGCCCCACCTCTTCTCCATACGTGCATGAGCACTCATAGCACAATCGTCATCCTCGCCTTCCTTGTCTGCTTTCGCTGGAGCAGCCTTCGATTCAAAAGCTTCCCCCTTGCCCTTCTTCTAGGGGCACTAAGTGGCATAATGTCCCAGTTCCCCACAGTTGAAGCATCTGACCTTGGCGATGTCCTTCTTCTTCTTCTTCTGCTATCCCTACTATCCCGCTGATGCGAGAGCTGCATCCTCCTCCTCCTCCTTGACCCGAGCTCCCTTACCGCTACTCGCTGCCTTGGTCAACCTCCTAAGCTCTTCTTGTCGAAGAGGTGCCCACATCTCTTCCCAACTGGGGAGAGTCGCTTTGCCCAAAATACTTTGGACAAATGCCTCCCAGTCCTCGGTGACTGCATTCAAGGTATTCCTAACCATGAACTCAGCATCTGGTGTAGACCCCACAGAAATCAACTGGTCGTGAATCCCTTGCAACCTAAAAATGAAGGGATCGATCTCCTCTCCTTTTTGCATCTGGTACTGTCTCAGCTGATTTTCTAATAGCATACTGCGTTGGATGGAAGAGCCCTGGTACAATGTGGTCAGTGTCTCCCACATATCCCTTGTCGTGTTCTTCTCAGCAATGTGTGGTACCACATGATCTTTGACCCCGTCTATGATCATGCATTTGGCCTTTGCCTGGGCCTCCTCGTAGTTCTTCAATGGATCAGTGTCAACTGAAACAGCAACTACTCTCAAGGCATAGTCCTTGATGCAATGTTTGTCTAGGATTGACAGGGTCTTGGCCTTCCAGATGACAAAATTGGAAGCTCCATCCAATCTGTCCTGATCCCTCAACCCATTCACTGCCATCTCTGCTCAAAAATAGGACTTGTTCTCTTCTCCCTCTCCTACCTTCAATCTAGCAAAACTTGGATCTCGATTTCTTCGGCGCAAGAAACCTTCTAAGGAACAAGCTCCTCTCTAGACTCCCTCTGAGTCCTGATTTCCCTCTCAGAAATCCTTCGGCCAACTGTCGAACCACTCCTCTCTAATCCTCCTTTGCTACTGCAACCCAAATCTAGATTTCTCGGTTAGAAATCTATCAAGTCAGTGACTCCCTCTACCTTTGTTCGGTCTCCTTAGACATTATTCTATACCAATAGAAACAGCGTACCACCAGCTCTTCAAATCGAAATCTGCTCAAATCCCTTAGCCCCGGCAACAAAAGAATCTAAGCCCTTCTGGCTCTGCGCAATCATTGTAAGAGTTGGATCAACTCCTCCTGGCCACTGCGTCAATCCTTCCTCGCTCAGAAAGATGACTTGGCATTGTGTGAGCCTAATTTGCCCCCCTCTGCCTCTGCGCTGGCCTGGACAGCTGATGCAGCTACTGTGTGGGCTCTTCCTAGCTACTGTGTGAGCCTCCGCATCACCTTCTCTGCACTGCATCACTCCTGCATCTCTAGGTCTGGATCAGCATTGTCACTTGGGACAACTACTTTTCTGCTGCAAATTCTTCGTATTTCTTGGCTGGTGTCTTCAGTCGCTTATGATCTGCAACCTGGCTCTGATACCATGTGAAAATTTTTGAATCTACACATCAGAAACCCCCACTGCAATTACTAGTTTAACATCGATGTAAAACACTATTGCAGCCTACACATACATACAGATCATGAACTGAAATACATTGAGACAATGACACAAGGGACACTGTTATTTTTGGAGAATCCTCCCCGAAAAAACCCAATTCGAAAAAATTGATGCAGCGTATAGAGGGTTTGTATTATTAAGCAGATTCTTGAATACAACTAGGGTGCCAGATATGGCTCACCCAACAAAGAAAAATCCTAGCAAAAGTACCTCTATCCGGAGACAGATATTCCGACAAATTCAACAGCTGGATGACCAAACCCCACAGATGACTCGGTTGTTCCCAATGCTAGGCAGCGATGGTTGCTCCAATTTCTTGGCTGGTGTCTTCAGTCGCCTATGATCCGCAACCTGGCTTTGATACCATGTGAAAATTTCTGAATCTACACATCAGAAACCCCTACTGCAATTATTGGTTTAACATCGATGTAAAACACTATTGCAGCCTACACATACATACAGATCATGAGCTGAAATACATTGAGACAATAACACAAGGGACACTATTATTTTGGACAATCGTCCCCGGAAAAATCCAATTCGGGAAAACCGGTGCAACATATAGAGGGTTTGTATTATTAAGCAGATCCTTGAATACAACTAGGGTGCCAGATATGGCTCACCCAACAAAGAAAAATCCTAGCAAAAGTACCGCTATCTGGAGACAGATATTCCAGCAAATTCAACAGCTGGATGACCAAACCCCATAGATGACCCGGTTGTTCCCAGTGCTGGGCAGCAATGGTTGCTCCAAGCTCTACGCTGGAACTGTGTCACCTCTTCTAGGAGCTAGTCACCCCTACAGTGAACCTCCCTTGCTCAGAAAGTCGATTTGCTAAATTGCTCCCTCCCTGCCCCACAGAATCTCCCCAGCGCTGCCTCTAAGGGCTTGAGTCAGCCCCTACAGCTTCTGCCTCACCTGCGTCAACCCCTACTGTCTCTACGTCGCCCTCTCTGGGACTGCATTGTCTCTCTCGATGCTACTCTGCTTCTCTACTATGTATTCTTTGGCCTCGAACTAAAGTTCCCTTGCCAAACTACGTCACTGCAACTCAGATCACTTAGCTCAACTTTCTCAACAAACCACGCACCAAAAAAATCAAACTCTTTGATCTCTTGGTGTATCTCCAACTGACCCTCATGTATCTCCAACTGACCCTCAAGCCTCCTCTTATACTTTTCCTGTTGATGAATCAACAATCGTGATCTAATCTCTAATCAACGGCTAAGATTGAAATAGACTTGATCCTCGTCACTTAGAAGCTTCACCCATATTTTTATTAATACCCATTAATATCTTTATTTTCCTAAGTTTAGACTTAGGAACCCTATTAAAAAAATTAACTATTTTAATAACTATTAATCCAGGTAGAATTTCTCCAAACGATTTCTGGGTTCTAGAGATCTCATGTGTTCTAGCCCCTCCACAAAATTTCGGAGCTAGAGCACATCCGATGCTACCCAAAATCAACAGGTATCACTGGACAAGATAATGTACCTGGTTAGGATCAATTGTGGGTTGATTTCACATAAGAAGAGATGAGCTTTGCTCTATTTGAGAGCAATATCAGCGGCAGCAATAGAAAAGGACCAAACTGTATGAAAGGTGACGAGAATGTTGCCCTTGCATCGAAGGGGAAGGCAAAGAAACATCCCAGTCGGGGACAAGGCTCACAGGGAGGAGCAAAAGAAGGAAAAAAAATTGTTGAAGATCAAGTGCTTCAGGTGTGGTGAGTTTGGTCACTACAATACACAGTGTCCTAAGAAAGAGAAGGACAAGAAGGAGAAGCAGGAGCAGGAGTAGCTTCTATAGAGATCGATAATTTGTCCAAAAGGTTGGAGGATGAATTCACTTAGTATGCAGTGATATCTCCAGGAGAGAGGTGTGGAGACATTAAGCTCTAGACTTCAGAGTTTCAGAGATTTGGGCAGGATTCATAGAGCAACAATAGTTGCAGATTACTCCTCATATGGATCATTACCCTTGCTACAGGGGCCCACAGTTTTCAGTAGCAGATGGATCAGTGTTCAGGATGGCACAGTCAGATCTTGAGGGGCAGTTGCATAGCTAGTTGCAGTCGGATGATGTGGGGGCGAAAAGCAGTTGCAACGCAGACAGTTACTCAACAGACAGTGTAGAGGCTAGTTGTAGTCAGAGACTCAAGAGACAGTTGTAGAGCCAGTCTAGTGACACAATTGATTAAAAGTTTAGGTCTCAGTTGCAATAGTTGCAAAAGCAACAGCAGCATGAGATCAATTGCAGCGCAAAGCAGAGTTGGCAGGAGTGCAGGAGGCACAGTGCACTGTCAACAATAGTGCAGGAGGCACAATCAGTGTTAGCAGAAGTGCAAATGCAGTATGGTTCATCTACAGAGTGGCAGATGAATCAGAGTATGTACAGTAATTGGTGGGCAGTGGCAGTTTGTCATAGATGTCAGACATCAGTAGTGTGAGGGAAGATGTTACTGGAGAAGACATAACACCTTCCTCGCTAAGGAGTATTAGATTTTGTAGCATCAAACAGGTGTTCAAGTCTCGACTCTGGTCAGAGAGACTAAGAAACATAAGATCTCCAGAACCCAGAAAAATTTTCGAGAGAAAGCACCCAGAGACAGCTCAGTTAAATTAATTGATTGATAATTTAAAAAAATGCCCAAGTCTAACTTAGGGAAATCGATTAATTAAAGGGTATCAATTGAGAAAAGTGAGAATGCTCTAGAAACTCACATGGATTGAGTATAAGCTAATCTTAATCGTTGATGGGGATCTAATCACAGTCGTTGGTTCACCAACGAGAGATTATAAGAGCAGGACGTTGGGTTGGATATAGGCACATCGAGCTAGTGAGTGATCTAGGCAGATCGACTTTGTTGGAAACACTGAGGGGGGGGTGAATCAGTATTTCTTTTCAATTGTTACTTTTACCAGTTAGATCATTTATATTTAGAACACAAATGAACAATAAGAATAAATGCTTTTATTTATTTCTTCTTTACAATAAATCAAGTACAATATATGCAGGGCTCCAACCCTAGATGAAGACACCAATCTTCAATCTCCCAAGCTCCAACCTGTATTTTCCATGCACCGACTTGGACTTCCAAGGCTCCAACCTTGTCAATTTAGAGGCACCAACCTCAAGGGCTCCAACCCTATATTTGGTTCAGGCTCCGATCTCGTTTCTTGAGGACTCCTATCCTTTAGGGCTCTAACCCTATCTCTGGTATAGGCTCCGACCTGGTTTCTTGAGGACTCCTATCTTCTAGGGCTTCAACCCTATCCTCCAAGGCACCAACCTTGTCCTTTTCTAAGGCTTGAACCTCTTGGCCTCCAACCCTTGCTTTACTTCGTCAAGATATATTTAGTTGTACTTCATGGCTCCCAGTGTCTTCTTCACCGAGCCCTACCAATCTTTAGCAATGCCTTCACTTAATCTCCACGTCACATCATCAATGACTACCTTGTTCTTCACAAGAAGGTGTCACCACTGCTCTTCATGTCACCCAAACAAAATTCTCCAAGGTTATTCCATGAGGTCTTCAATCATGCATCAAGGTCTTCACTAATGCCTCCAAGTTAGCTTCCAGATATCTTCACAAGCTCTTCAATATGTTTCGCCAAGAACTAAAGCCTTCTCCAAGGTGTGCTCCAAATCTTCAAGAATGCTAAACAAAAGTCCAAGAGATAGAATCCAAGGATGTTTTTCACAAAGCTTCATCAATGATGGCTTCAGATTAAGGAAAGTCCCACAGATGTCTTCAAAGCATCTTTCAAGATGTGATGTTAATGTTGCTTTAACAAGACTTCTTAAAGATGCTTCAAAGTGTCACAAAGGCTGCTCAATAAATTGTCCAATAATTTCCAAATACAATGATTAACAAGTTATGTCACAACCTTGCAGCTTGTCGATCATCAATGAACTTCCCCAACACAGAAATTCAGCCCAAACATTATCCACATTAGGTCCTTTATAGTCTGCTCCAACAAGAGATCAAAAATGCCTTCAACAGTGGTTCACAACTTCAAAGGTGGTCTTCAAGGAGGTGATAACAGATCCATGTCTTGCTTGTTGTTCTTTGGGCTAATAATCAGCCCCAACACCACCTAAACGCAGCTCTGTTTTAGGACAGAGTAAGGCCTGCGGCCTACTTTCCTTCTCTACCTGGATTGTGGCTAATATGCAAGAGATAACCCTCTCCTAAACCACACAAAAATCTTCTTTCTGCTCAGAACTGTGGCTGCTTTCCTTGCTCAGAAATCGGATTACAGGATGAGAGAAACATCCTTAAGACAACAGTTGTCCACCTGTACTAATGGGGCCTTCTTAGTACTTACAGGTGTAAACTTGCCCTTAACAATCACCTTCATCCTTCTTCTTATGAGCTCAGTTGTTTTTCTGAGTTTATCTTTTCTCTCTGAAATCCTGTGATTGTCTTCACCAAAAATTCTTGGCTAGAATGATGAATTCCGCTTGTATTTATACTGATTTGCATTTGAAATGAAGGGACACGTCTTTCTGGAGGGAGGCCGACATGGTGACAAAGTGTAGGCCGGCTAGCCTGCAAATATATTTTGTACCTTAAAAATTCAATATCTCATCAACCAACGGGAGTTTGGGGGCAAGTAATAGCTCATTAGAAAGAGGAAAAAAACCTCTTTAAGATGGTATAGGACTCATTGTGGAAAGATGCCTCCAAGGTGTCAAAAAATATTTTTCTTTGTCACTGCCCTTAAAATTTTCTATGTGCAGAAGGTGATTAGGACACCAAGGCTTTTCTATTGTTTGGGACAGCATGGCTTCATTGTTGTTTGGCTCAACAATATTATTATGAGTGATATCATGAGTGTATCCAATATGAGTGTATCATCATGTATCCAACTATCCAGCAATGTCATCATATACTTATGCAGTGATAAGTCATAGTTCAGCGTAAATTTCCCACTGGGAGAGCTCCAAGGCAATCTTCCAATCATGTCATCAAGATCATCATCAAGTGCCATCATCAAGTGTGGTCATTATGATAGTGCAGTGATATGTTAATGTCATTAACCATATGCAGCATTCATCAATTTGTTAGAGCAAGCACTAGATCATCACAATGAGAGCTTCTTCAACAAGAGTCACTATGAGCATCAACAAAAAGGACTTCTTCATCAAGAGTAAGGATACAAGAGGTTATAGTGTCTTCATGGACATCTAGGACATTATGAACAATAGACATCTAAGACATTATGAACAATAGGCATCTAGGACAAGACTTCTTCACATCATAATGGCATCATTAATATCTTGACATCTTCATTAATGGCATCCTTATCAAACAAGGACTTGTCATCATGAGCAAGGACATCATCATAATATGCATGAGGTTATGATATCACAAGAATATTTGCCATCCCAATAGTACCATATTGACATCAATGACAACCTTGATTAACAAACTTTCCCAAAGAGCAGAGATTCAGCTCGGACGAAAATTTGAGCCAAGAGATCAATAGCAGAGGCAGAGTAGCAGCAAGGTGATCTAGTGGAGATTTCTAGTGTCGGAAGAGTCAACCAGAGGAGGTCGAAGTTATTCCAAAGGAGTTTGCATAGAGCCTCATTGAGGCAGTTCGATTCAGTCTAAGGGAAATTCGATTCAAGTGTCTAAGGCCCGAATAATTTTCCAGAGGGCCAGAGAATCGCTTCCAAAGGCAGCGACAGGCAGGACGTCTTAATCAGAGGCAGATCCGGGGATTGCGTGGAAGGGACTGCGCAACATCTGCGTAAAGGCCTACGTAGGGGTCTTGGATAGCCAGTTCGAGTGGCCAGATTGTTGCCAAATTGCTTGTGGGGAAGGAAAATTTCCCTCAATAATTTTTCTAGTGATTCCTTTGGAGAGGATTGCTAGTTTGGCATCCAGAATGTACTCATAATTTTTGTTGCTAAAGAATAATAATAAAACACTCATCCATTGCACCGGTTTTCCCACATTGGGTTTTTCCAGGGGCATTTGTCCAAAAACAACAGCGTCAAATGTATTGTGTGTGCCCTAATTTTCTCAATTTTTGTTTTTATTTTCTGCAGTATTTTTATGGTGAAGAAATTGTAGTGTGATTTATTCATTATTTCTCCATAACAAAATAAACTGCATAATTAATCATTTAGAAGAATAAATTCCAGTTGTTGCATTTCAAGGAATTTTCACATTGGGATGTCTACAAGGTGTGGTGATGACTGCATGTACTCCCTCCTCTAACTCAATCGCATGCTCAAATCCTCTGTCTGGTGGTTGGCCTAGAGGGATGTATCCAAAGACTGTTGGGTACTTGTCCAATATCGCCTGAATGTCTGGATGCGGTAGTCATGGCTGAGTCCTTGCCTCCAAGGTCCAAAGCTCCACTGCCCACTCTATATCCCCATGTAATAGGTCAACCTCCATCCAATGTGTTGACACTGTTTGCGGTGGGTATGAATGCATGCCCCTCAACAACACCAGCTTCCCATCTAGTCCCGTGAACTCCATCTCTAGCTTCCTTCAATCAGCAGTGACTCGCTCCAAGGAATAGAGCCACTGGACACCCATCACCATGTTGGTGTCTGGGACATCAACCATAAAGAAATGATCGGTCACTGAATAATTTCCCATAGTCACAGTCAGACTAGGGATATATTTGGTACACTGCATGGTCCTGTCTCCCGGTACCGGAACTGAAAAACCCTCAAAGCCCTCCGTGTGTATACCTCTCTGCTCCACCATCTACGCATCAATAAAGTTGTGAGTAGCCCTAGTGTCCACCGACACCGCCACGCGTTGCGCCTGTACTATGCCTCTAATCCTCAACATCAAATACTTGGGGACTCCCCTCATTGAAGCAATGACTCCTCCGGTAGGTCGAAAAAAGTCTCCTTCAGGCAAAGGCAGTGGCCCTCTTACACATCCTCCAATAGTCTGCAACTCACCGTCTCCTCCATCTGCCTCCTACTCAACATCATCCTCTAGCTCGCTATCTAAGAACACCTCTATATAGCAGGCTTTTCCCTTGGAGAGGATTGCTAGTTTGGCATCCAGAATGCCTTGGTGGCCATGGCTCCTGACAAGTGAAGCACAACTTCCTCCTCTAGAGGTCTCTCTGAGTCTCCTCATCCAACTGCCCACGCCGCAGAATCTCCCTCTGCAGTGGGGATCTAGTGTCTCTGCCTCTCTGTGGAAAAGTGGGTCGAGTGCACTGGTGCTCTGGTCTTGGGAAATGCATCCTGCAAATCCCAGGTGTGGCTCATTGTGTCCTAGAGAGTAGCAGGTTTGCTCGACCTCACTAACCCACCGCAAGGGCTCAGCTAAGCCCTCCACAAACAGAAAAACTCTGTTGGCCTCTGATAAGTCTGACACCATCACTAACACCCTCAAAAACTCTGTTATGTAATGCTATAGGTTGCCTATCTGTCTGGGCTGGGTCAGCTCTTTGATGTGTGCCTCAGGGTTCCTCCTGTCAAAACGCTCCACAATCCTCTATGTGAATTCCTCATAAGAGGTCACACTAGCATGCTAGGTTGCCTATCTGTTTGGGTTGGGTCAACTCTTTGATGTGTGCCTCAAGGTCCCTCTTGTCAAAACGCTCCACAATCCTCTATGTGAATTCCTCATAAGAGGTCACACTAGCATGCCCTAATGTACATAATCCACGAACCACCAATCATGAGCCTCCCACTCTAAGTGCAAGGTAGCCATTTTAATGGCTTCCACCTCCGTCATTTGATTAAGTTGAAAATATGTGTCTAGTTTCTCCACCAATGCCCTAGCGATGCACTTTAAGGAACCATCAAATGTGGGAAGGTACAACCTCCCAACAGTACATTGTAGATCTGATCTCTGCGTGTATGGGCCTCCCGCTACCTTGCCCTTATTTTTTTGCTTGAGTAGGCAATAATCCTTGAAGCTCAAGGCAGCTCGAAACTCCTCCCCTTGGGACTTCCACTCACGAAAGTAATCCCCATAGGCATCTCAACCTGACCCTGTTGCTCCCCAACACTTGGGGCCAAGAACGTGGGTATAGTAGATCTGGTTGGTCCACTATAAATGTGAGGGTGGCTCAGACGGGAATGGTGGTCGAACTGATGGGATGCACCCGAGCTCTCTCCTCCTATGAACTCCTTGTGGATGTTCCTATTACAATAATCTCCTCCAACATCTCTTTTTGCCCCCTTGCCAGATCATTCAAAGCCTTCAAGAGGCTCTGGAAGGTTGCGTCCTCTTTGTCCCCCATGCTTGTTTCTTCTATTTCCTACTCAGGAACCTCCAGATTTGAGGTAATCTCTAACTCCCTTTCTCTTCTCTTGTTCCTCTGCCTCCGGTAAGTAATGTTTTTCTGTTTTCTGGGTTCATAGAAGAGTTTCTTTCACAACTGGGCCAAGATCAAGGCTCTGATACCACTGAAATATTCCTAGCAAGAAAATACCAATGATAACAAGGAAAATTCAAGCATGCAACACAAAATTTCAACTCATGCATAAACAACAAGAAGTAACACTAGAAACTGTGCCAAGTTGAGCCATTTTATTAACTAAATAAGATGGAGTACAAAATGTATGAGGATAGATGAACCTGAGCTTGCTACAACAAGCAAAGCAAAATCCCAAGAGGAGATAAAGGTACCCAAGTGTTGAAAATGGCTCTGCAACAAGAACTGCACACAACCAGGAAGAATTGTTGCAATTGCTCGGAATGACCTGTTGATTTGGCCCTCCAGACTGCTCAGAAAATTCAACAAAATTAATCACAGCCTCTACACCTCAAACCCACAAAAAGCCAGCAAGGAATTGGGCTACATCTGGCTGGTGTGGAAATCCCTAAGCGCACTCCTCTCTCTGCTAGGTAGTGTGCACTGCTGAAAAAGGGTGTTGCTCTCTAGCCCAAAATTCACTCCAAAAGCCCCTCTGCAAATCCCTCCAGCAAGACCTCCAAATCCCGGCAATTCTCTCACCCCGAACTCCCTCAGCTCTGCCCTTGCGTAGGTCCAGCCAGTGACCTTCTGCGCACTACTAAAATGCAACAGAAATCCTCTTCTAAACTCCCTTCACTCCAGCCCTGCAAAACACCTCAAATCTCCGGCAAATGCTAAGGCAATCACTCCCCAAAAGGCTTGGAATCTAGCATGCCATGTAACAACAACTCCCAAGGAGTGTGTGCTCCCTTTCTGCACCCAGCCTGCTCCAAATGATGGTTGAATGTACCTATAAATCTCTTGGAACAACTTTGAAATGTAGTGATAAGCTCCCTTAGGGTGGCACTTGAAGTCCACCAAAGAAAGAGGTGACATTCCCGACCGGAAAATCTCTTGTGCTGAACAGCACGAGTTAACCTGGCTACGCAGCTCAAGCAAACAAGGGTTCAATTCTAAATTTGGCAGAAGTCCCAAAATGATGCCCTCCACCTCTATTTAACTTTTCTGCTCCTCCTGTCTTCTTGTGTGCTCCACAAGTCCACCTTCCTTCCTTCTTCTTCCCCACAAGTGTGATTTCTCCTAAGTGGTGTGAATTCCCTCTTGGAGTGGCCCCCACATTCCACTTATTAAGTTTTCTTCTCCTCCTATGTTTGAAGCCTTCTTTCATCAAAATGTCAAGTGGGGTCCTAACCCACTTCTCCCAAATCAAAACATGCCAAGATATCAAACTTGTGCAAAAATGTATTGCTTAGCCAAACTTGCTAAGTGGGAACAACACAAAATCAGCATTGGAATAGTTGTATGATGAACCCACCAGCATTGCATCTTTGTCTTTAGGAAGATGATACAAAACTATTTATTTCTACTATCTAGTGATAACAAAAGGAGAATACATCTCAGTTCAGTTACTTCAAATGATTATTGCATGTTTTAAAACCAAGAGAATCAGTAACTAAATGTTATAATTGTTCTTACTCTTTTGTGAGCCCTGATGAAGGATGCGCCACTTTTTGAGCAAACTCCCCTGAGTGGCATGCATGCATATAACAAGAGTAAGATGGTATAGTTAATCACAGCATTAGTATCATAGGCTTCGAATAAGAAGAGTAGAGTAGTTCTCTCACCATCATTTGTGACAAAAATCAATCCAGATGTGGCAACATCAAGTCGGCCTACTGTAAACAATCTGGGCTTTCGTACACCTGTATTTCTTTTAATCTGATGGAAATAAGAAGAAAGTTATGTGCCTTACACTTTCAGAATTGCAAAAAAAGCATCTGGGACAGGATTGAAATGTGTATTGTAAAAATATCCTATGCCTAACTTCAGTAAGTATCTAGATAACATAACCTACACAACTGCAGATGATTCATCAGATTTCTGCAATTGATCAAAAAGAAATAGTCAGGGACTCGTATAAACCCATATTTTCAAATATTCATCGAGTAGTGATACAACTGATTTCGAGTTATCTTCCCCACTCGAGCAGATGTACCTGCATTGTTATATTGTTCATTTTTCAACAAAAGATTTCAAAATCAGACAGACTTCTATAACTCTAAAATACTGACTCAACTATCAACTGCAACATAACTCACCCTTTCGGTTTGTTCAGAGCAAAATACAACTTTGGAGGTAACTTTTTTGGAAGGGAATTTCCATCAATATAGATAGCATCCTTCAACGGATCAACGAGAGTCTGCAAATCAACAATTCGATTTGACTTTTAGCTATTTAACTCTCAAGCAATACTTACCAGAAATTACTACCTTTTTTATAAGACTACCTATTTTTTTGACAAATAATACAAGATGTCAATCATAGATACATGTCAACTTTCATGCAATGCCTGTACATCTTAAGGATAAATAAACGAATTACTGTTATTATAGTCTGACAAAACAAAAACAACAATTTAACAGATAACCTAATTCTGTAAACATAAATTTTATAACAAAATAAGTTTTTTGTATTTTGTAATATTATTTATGAAAATGAAAATATAAATAGGTACAGGTATATATGTAGATTCAAACTTGTTTGCATGTGAATACATATCATATATGTACTTATGTCTGAACAACAACACAAACATGCATAGACTTCGATAAAAACATAGATATAGACATCACTGTATATTCATACATGGCTCCACACTTGCATCATGCATGTATATATTGTTTTTACACATATATATTTGGTGTGTATATCTAAAGACATGTTTGTATATATCTATGTACTATGGGTAACTACATAGAGATGTTTAAGAAGGTGCATATATAGAGATATCCATAAACATTATCTCACATGTATACACAAACAACTACATGAATGTGACACTTATAAACATAGGCATTATCTTTATGAAATCAAATTATATTATACTAATGGTCACTAATGACCAACATAGGTCAATGGGACATGAAAATATAGCAAGTGACAATAGAAAAATAAAGATTGTCTGCGACATCTCCTCCCTAAAACAAAGCAAATGACATAGTAACCAGCATTGCAGAATTCAGACTCGGTAAAGACAGCCAGGATCCAAAATTATAGACATAGGAAAAAACAGCCACTTTTTGCACTGATGACTCATTTCAGGCAGAACTCACCAATTAATTGATGATTTATGCAACATTGGTAGTGACAGATAAAAGTGAGGTTAAACCTAGGACCAGTAAACCCTTGACAATGAAGAGTGTATTATTTTATGTGCATATTTCTGCATATTTATAGATATCATGTATGCATGCCTGCACCCACATGTAGATACAAATATAAATGTACATACATGTTTGTATGTGTGTATTTATATTTGTTTATGCATACATACATCTACAACGGATATACATCCATAAATAAGAGTTTGTCACCTAAAACAGTAGAGTCCAAGCACCTAGGTGAAAACTTGTGTAACTAAGAGGTTGACCACTGTCAGCTCACCAACTCTCTTCTGCTCTTTAGACTGAGAAAAATGGACCCTTTGCCAAGGGGCCCTTACCTATGAGTTACTAAGCTTACTGTGTCATATGAAATGGGAGTAAAGGAGGGTTAGCAACTCTCAACAAAAGGAGAAACATGGAATTTAAAATGGTTTTGGGGGTGATGGATTAAAAGGAAACCAGCGTCTTATTTTTTGGGGTATGGAGGTCATGCATGCAACATCAGAGGGCAGTTTTAATGAGTGATTAGGGGTTATAGGCAGCCAAGGTAGCTTGCTCCACAACAGCCCTAATTTGAATGCTAGATACTACAAAGTTATGAAGTGAAGGGACTCACTATGGGGAGCTCCACAACCAAGTTGATTTAGGAGTGACCTTGTTTAAAGAAAAGAATTACAATTTTGCTCACTATGGATGCCTAGGGTATATAATTCCTATTTCTTTAGACAAAGTAACAAGAAGACAAAGGATTTTACCTTCTCCAATGTAACTAGGCAGCCCCTCTATGGCTCCAACTATTTCAATCACAACCTGCAGTAAGAAGTCTCTAATGGCACATCTAGAACATGTAAGCACACATACAAAGTTGTACAAGCAAAATTGCCATAAACAAATAATTTACCTTTATCAACAAGCTTGAAGCAAGGTTGCTAACAAATTCTTACATTAATCAACCTCAAATTGCAAGTAGAAAGAACAACCCTTACATAGGTTTGAGCTCCATCTCCCTCATATAATAAAATAGTATTTGTTTTCCTAGATCCACTTTCCTCTCCAAGGAATACAATAAAATAGTAATCTCAACTGCTTGCTTACCAAAAGGAGTAAGAAGTTTGTTAAGATTTTCAGCTTCTTCCAATAAAATATACTAAGAAACAAATAAACTATTATTCTCATCTAACTAACTCCAATAAACAACTCAATAATGAATAAAGTAGGACTTAGTTCCAACATTTATCCAAATATAGAGCCAAAAAATGAGGGTGCCTTCTTTGCTTGTTGATAGACCAAGTCTAGGCAATGTTATCAAAACTGAACTGGAACCGACTGGTTTCACTGGTATGGTTCAGGTGTTGGACTTGGAACCATAAAACGCCGGTTCGGTACCGAACTGGACAGTTTGGTACCAGTTCCATACAAATCCATACATGTGGCACCAGCAAGGTAAAACTTAATTTTTAAAATTTTAATTTTCTATTGGGTGGCCCACATCTAATGGAACCCTAGGCCCCCCTAAAGCTATTTAAACACGCCCACCCCCTCTCTTTCACTCACACTGTTCATTTGAACTTCTTGAAATCCTTGAGCTCAGTTTCTTGAGGACAATTGGGGAGAATTTACAAGGCTGCTATGAGGGAGTCCTTGGGCAGATTTGAAGAGTTGGTTGGAGAGTTTTTGGGCTGATTTCTAAGAGAGATTTCGGAGCTGCTTCAAAGGGTTTTTTTCCCAAAGATCTTTGGGTGTTGCTGAGTGATTTTTGGAGCTGATTGAAGGGGCAATTTTGAGATTTTGTGGGGGCTACTATAGAACTGATTTTTATGTTGTTTTAAGTTTATCTTCTTCTGAAAATTTGGAGGGTAACTCAAGGTATTTCATTGCATCCATTCTGGTTCTACTTTCTCTAAAAATTTGTTGTTTTTTTCCCTGGAAATTTAAATAGCCTAGGGCTTTCTATGCAAAGTTTTATCTTTTCTTGTAAAAGTAGTCATGCCCCCCTATCTTCTTCATTTTCTCTAAGTAATTGTTGTTTTGCAGGGCTGTTTTGAGGGATTTCTTGGGCAGATTTCTAAGGGAGATTTTGGAGCTGAATTTAGGGGCAATTTTCAGATTTGTGGGGGCAGCTACAAATTCACATATCTGTGTTTTTTACTATTTGGAACTTCTTTTCTTCTCAACAATTGGAGATATTCTTGATTTTTCTACAAGATAAACATTAGAATATGATTTCTTGATTTGATAATTACTTCCTAATGATTTCCAACTAGTATTTATTCCACTACTATCATTGAATAATTATACTTCAGAAAATTTCAACACTAAATGCAGCGGAAACTGTAAAGATCATAGAAATATAGTCATGCACAATAGAGAGAGCAAATTTTACCCTAGGAAACCAAACCTTGGGAGAAAACCTAGCAACTTTTCTTTAGAGAAATTATTCTTCAGCAAGGTTAACAAATCCAACTTGTCTAGAAATCTGTGTCAATATCCAAGTCAAAAATACCAGTCAAACCTGGTCAATCTTCAGCAAGTCATCACTAGTCAAAACTAGTAAAAATCAACACTAATCAACCGACAAGCTGTGGTCAAATTAGGCCTTGCGATCAACCCTTTACACATGCGGCCAAACTCGACCTGTTCTATGGTCAAAACTTAGTCAAACTCGATCAAACAGAACGTAAACTCAGCTTGGTCAAATTAGTCAGACTTGTCTTCCTTTCTTCACACGTGCGGCTGTCCAAGAGAGATCAAAAAATGAAGTGAGAAGAAATTAGCACTTGTTTGGTGGAGAAAAATAAGATGTCACATCATCTATTTATACTAGTCGAATGGGGTGAAATAACCCAAGGAACATGTCCCTTCACCCTCCTGGGCTGACTTGACTTTTCTGGGTCGACTTCTGATTCAAAAATTTAATTTTTACTTTAATTTTTCATAATTCTTCTAGGTCGACTTAGGCATGTGGGAATACCTCCCGATGTTACACAAAAAATCAACACTCCCTCTTAGCAACGGAAATATTCTTCTTGCCTAGAAATAGATTTCTCCTCATCTAAAATTTCTACTCCACAAGAAAAGTTCATGAGTTTGCTATGTTGATGTAGTATCTTTTCACATGCACGTCTATAGATCACTCCATCCTAGAGTAAGCAATGTGACTCCTCACATGCATGTCTATAGATCACTGCATCCTGGAGTAGGCAATGTGAGTATCATGGGCCATGTACCCTTGGCCAAATCAGCATGGCCTAGCCAAATCAACATGGCTTCTTAGGCAAATGTATCAATCTCCTCTGGTCAAATCAGCATGACCTAGCCAAAGTCCTTCATGGCTTTTCAAGAGAGAATCTGCCCCTGGGCCATTCACCCTTGGCCAAATCAGCATGGCCCAACCATAATCCTTTATGGCTTCTCAAGGGTCACATTGGATGAGGACATGGGGATGGAAAATGCACCTTGAAGCACATTTTCCCACACTTAGGGGTTGTATATGCAGATTTGGTGGAGGAAAAGAAGCTTTGGAGGGCCTTTGGACACTGGATGCTACAACAAAGGTCAAAAACTCCCTTTCACCCCTCATTTATTGGAGATAAGTCACTTTTGTGGGCATGTGTCCCTTAGTATTTAAACAAGTGGCATGAGTTCCCATTAATATTTGTAATTTAGATTTATTAATAATGAAAAGAACCTTTTGCTCCTCCTTAGGCTAGAGTAGGGGATTTTAGATTACAAGGTTAATAGTTTATTGAGAAGGAAGTTGAGCATCTCCTCTATAAATAGACATGCGCTTCCTCTCATTTTGTCATGGTGGGATTTGGGGGAGAAATCCCTTAGGAGGTCTGAAATTTCTGCAATTTTTCTCTCTTGTAAATTGGATATTGATGGCTAAGTTGAGTTACTTTTCTAAGTTCCTTGCTGAAATTGGGATGTGATGTGATCTCTTACCCTAGATGCTTATGGTGGATCTTGGATGATGCATGGTAAAGTAGGTTTATTTGTTTTATCTTGGTATTATGTTCCATGGGATGAATGTTCACATGCTATGATAGTTTATTTGGAATTTGCTTCATTGTCCCTTGTTGAGCTAAACCCTTCCTTGAAATATTTGAGAGATAGAGATAGCTTTCTCTTTCCCTTAATCATCCAAAAATTTTGAGACCCTAGGGTAAGTTAGTTTATTTTCCCTAGCTTATTTGGATCTAGTTATCACTCCAAGGAAACCCTAGAATTGTTTGATTCCTTGATTTTTTTACTCCTTAGTCTTTGTCCTCTCATACATAGCATTAAAGAAAAGCATTGAAAATATTGTCCTTAGATAGCTCATACATAGCATTAAAGAAAAGCATTGAAAATATTGTCCTTGTTGTGGGCAAATAGGAAGGAGTGTAAGTTTGTGCATTGAAGGCTTTGTTTCATCCTAGGCCTTGATCATCTTTCCATACCCTTCTTGGATAGAAATTATCATTGTCTCCTTTGATGGAAGAAACATGAGTTTTTGCATGTAGACGATGTGAGCTCCTTGACCCCTTCTATCATTCCCTAAAGACCTTTTGGTGAACCCTCCTCTTGAGAAACCCTCCCCCATCTAACATTCACACTCAAACATGGTTCTCCTATGACAATTCTCTTCATGATATTCTTGATTAGCCTAATATCCAAGTCATCTCCCTTCCTCCCTCCTAAATTTGATAGCTCATATATCGTTGAGGAAAAGAAATGAAAGTACTATCTTGATGGTAGGCAGATAAGAAGGAACGCAAGTCCATGCACTAGAGGCTCTATTTTGTCCTAGCCCATGACCCTCCATGCATAGAGATTATCATTGTCTCCTTTGATGGAAGAAATGTCAATTTCTTGCATCTAGACTATATGAGCCCCTTGACTCCCTCCATCACTCCCCAAAGACCTTCGGTGAACCCTACTTCTGAGAAAACCTCCCTTATATGACATTGACCCTCAGGCCTAGGTCTCTTATGACAATTCTCTACATGATATTCTAAATCAAACCTATTATCCAAGTGTTCACTACTATGCACACACCCCCCTGTTCACCTCCTTGTTTGCTTTTTCTCCCATGGGACATTTTGAAGAGTTGTCGAAAGCTTGGCAAAAGCAGACAACAAATTATGAAGGCCTTCAAGCTAAGTTTTTCAAATATGGCATGGATTTGCTTGTGTCTCCCATTACATATTTCTTTAATGAGATTGATTTCTCAATGTCTCATGCCTCTTGGTCACAACACATCATCCATTCCATTCATAAGTCGAAGGGTATCTCAAATTTGAACAACTACAGGACTATCATGATTAGGCATAGACTAGTGGAATTGTATAACATAGCCTTATGCATGATGTTCTTTGAGCAGTTGGAAAATGGCAATCACAGAACTAGGGGGAAATCTAGTTTCAAGACAAACTTCCAGACTAATATTGTATGCCATAGTCTTATGCATAATATTCTCCAAGCAATTGGAGCATGGCAATAATAGATCTAGGGAGCCATCTAGTTTCAAGAGACACTTCTAGACTATTGACCACATTTTCACACTCCAAGCTAGCTCTTATTGAGAAGGTTCATCAACACATTTCTAAAATATTTTGTTGCTCTATAGACTTTAGGAAGCCCTTTGAGTCTGCACTACAGCGTCTTATTTTCTAGAATTTGTGTGATACCACTGTCTCCAAGAATTTCATCACCATAGTTGTGAGGCTCTATGAAACCGTTGTTGGTCGATTCCAAACCATCCTAGATTCTCCAACTTTGTCTAGAGTATTACTAGATTCAAGTAGGAGTGCCCTCTCTAACCTACTCTCTTTGGTATTTAAACATATGAGCTTAAGGACTTTCTTCGACAACATACCCATGCTAATGATGATAGTATGTTACATCATGTCTTAATAACTATACTATATTGCTAATGATGTGGTCCTAACCCCTCGTTCTCTTGGTGGTTATAAAGATAGTTGGATGCATTTGCTTGCTTCTAGGAGCTTCAACAATTGGTGCTTAACCTAAGTAACAGTAAGATATTGAACTTTAATCCTTCCAAAAATATCTTATTTTCTAGAAGTTGTGTGATACCAATGTCTTTGAGACTTTTATCACCATAGTTGTGAGGCTCTATGAGACCTTTGTTGGTCTACTCCAAACTATCCATAGATTCTCCAACTTTGTTTTAAGTATTACTAGAGTCAAGCAAGAGTTCCCTCTCTGACCATCTCCCTTTGGCATTTAAACATATGAGTTTAAGACTTTCTTCAACAACATACCCATGCTAATTATGATTGTATGTTACATCATGTCTTGATAACTATTCTACATTTTACTAATGATGTGGTCCAAATCTCTCATTCTCTTAATGATTTATACAAACCGTTGGATGCATTAGCTTGGTTTTATGAGCTTCAGTAATTGGTGCTTAGTAAGATTAAGTGTTAGTTTTTGAGTTTGGTGGCAGTAGACAGGTGTTCTAGTCTCGAATAATGTGTAAGGGGCAAAGGAACACATGATCTCCGAAACCTAGAAAAGGTTTCGTGAGAAAAGACTTGGAGACACCTTAATTAAATTAATTAGCCATAATTAAAATATTTCCCAAGTCTTACTTAGGAAAATTGGTTAATTAAAGTTAATTAATTAAGGAAGTTCGATTTTGCTTTAGATGCTTCTATTGATGAAGTCAAATTGATCTTAGCCATCAGTTGAGATGTAATCATGGTCGTTGAGAACCCAATGCAAGATTATATGAGCAGGTTGAAGAGCTTGGAGATGGCATCGGTAATGAGTTGAGCAGTTCGACTACCAGTTGCAGCTATTTAGCAAGGGCACAGTTGAAGCTAGGGAAGCATCAGAGAGCAAGGACTCAGCAAAGATTTGGGAGCAGGAGTCCGGAGGAATTTTCCTCAGCAATTTCCAGTGTCCAAGAGACGAGAAAGAGGAGGCCAAATTCATCTGTAGAGAAGGTCGCTACAGCTAGTGTGAATAGCCATAACTTCCTAGTGGGAGTTGTCATAGAAGCCACGTTTCAGCTTCCAATTGTCGGACCAGAGTCTCGGAGGCGGAGCAAGTAGGTTTCAGAGGCATAGGGAGGCTAGACATCTCACCTAGAGGCATTTTCGGGGTTGTACGAGTTTATCTATGCAGGTAGTGCACATTTTTGGACTGCAAAGCGAGCAGTAGGAGAAATGTGAGTTTGCCAGAGAGGGTCAAATAAGTTGTAGAGGGAGACGAGGGTGTATTCCCGATCATTTGCCAGTAGATTGCCGGAGATTTACCAGTTTGGCAACCAGTTGTAATATTACTTTCAAATTGCTAAATAATAATAAAACCCTCATCTGTTGCATTGGTTTTTCCTTCACGGTTTTTCCAGGGACATTTGTCAAAAAACAACAATGTTAAATTCTTGTGTGTGTGGATCTATTTCTCAATTCCAGTTTTATATTTCCACAGCGTTTTTATTGTGAAGAATGCAATAGTGAATTTATCGTTATTTGCCAAATGATAATTCATAAGACAAATAAACTGCTAACAGTTAAAAGATAAATATCTAGTTGTTGCATTCAAGGAATTTTCACATGGTAACAGAGCAACAAAGATCATATCAGAGGCTCTAGAAGCTAAGGAAGCGATATTTGTGCAATTCGGAGGGAGATCTGAAGCACAAAATTCCAAATCTGCGCAAACCTAGCCACGCAGTGTGAATCACAGATAGACAGCGGACCGATTTCTAGTGCAGGTCAGAGCAGTAGCAACGAGCAATGAGGATTGTCAAAAAGGGTTTCCAATGAGTAGATCAATGATTTCGCAGAGCAGATCTAGCGCAGTGATTTTGTAGCAAGGGTTTTGTAGCAGCGCATCAGAGAGGGCCAGATTAGTTGCAGAGGGAGAGAAGGGTGTATTCTAAACTTTTTGCCAGTAGATTACCAGAGGTTTGCCAATTTGGCAACCAGTTGTAATATTTCTCTCAAATTGCTAAAGAATAATAAAAGCCTCATCTACTGCATTGGTTTTTCCTTCGCGGTTTTTCCAAGGACATTTGTCAAAAAAAACAACAGTGTTAAATTCTTGTGTGTGTGGATCTATTTCTCAGTTCCAATTTTATATTTCAACAACGTTTTTATTGTGAAGAATGCAATAGTGAATTTATCGTTATTTGTCGAATAATAATTCATAAGACAAATAAATTGCTAACAGTTAGAAGATAAATATCTAGTTGTTGCATTCAAGGAATTTTCTCATGGTATCAGAGCAACAAAGATCATATCAGAGGCTCTAGAAGCAAAGGAAGCGAGAGTTGTGCAATTCGGAGGGAGATCTGAAGCACAAAATTCCAGATTTGCACAAGCCTAGCCAGGTAATGGGAATTGCAGATAGATAGCAAATCGATTTCCAATGCAGGTCAGAGCAGTAGCAGCAGGCAGTGAGGATTGTCAAAAAAGGTTTCCAATGTGCAAATCAATGATTTCGCAGAGCAGATCTAGGGCAGTGATTTTGTAGCAAAGGTTTTGTAGCAACAAATCAGCGCGGGGCAAGGAAGAGAAAGCACACAGAGAAGGAATTTCCAGAAATTCTCAGAGGGTTTCCAGCATTTCAGTCGCAGGAAAGGAGGTCGTAATTTCTAGCAAGAGAAGGTCGTAGCAAGCAAAGCGACTTGCCAGTATCAAAATAGGTTTTGGCGGTAGAGCAAGTTACCCAAGAGTGAAGTACCAAGCAGTGCGAGTTTCGGGAAGGAGTCCAGAGGGAAGTGAGAATTACCTAGGAGAAAATCTACATAGTCCAGGAGAGGAGTGTGAGTGCAAGGAGAAGGCAAAGTTATTTTGCTGGAAGGAGAAAGGGATTTTCCAATTTATTTCTCCAGTTTTTGAGTTTCACAGAGATGGTCGCAGCAAGACTCAGATATCAGGATAGGTTGGACAGAGCCTCCAACTTTGACATTTGGAAGGCCAGGATGTTATTCCTCTTAGATGAGCATGGTTTGAAGGTGTTCGTGACAGCAGTTGTCGCTAAACCAATAGATCCTATCATGTTACATGATTACAAGAAGGGCATGGCCAAGGCCAAGAGGATGGTCCTACACAGAGTTAGAGATCATATTGTCTCGCATATTGTGGAGAAGACAACAACAAAGGAGATGTGGCATACCATCAGCAAGTTGTACCAAGATCTTTCTAAGAATCGAAAGATGATTCTCAAGGAGAAGCCGAGGATGGTCAAGATGCAGAAGGGCGAGAATGTAACATCCTATCTCACCAGGATATAGGGTGTTAGAGATGAACTCGCAGTTGTTGGAGAGAAGCCAGTAGAAGATGAATTGGTGCGTACAGCTCTAAACAGGTTTACCAAGGAATGGCGAACCTTCATTCAGGGGATTACTGGACAACATAAGCTACCAGATTGGGAACATTTGTGGGGTGATTTCACTCAAGAGGAGCTAAGGCTCAATCTCGTCGATGGTACTACCAGTAGTAGTGGCAAAGGACCAAAGGTAGAGAAGGAAGAAGGAAACATTGCTCTTGCAGGAAAAGGAAACGCGAAGAAGGGTCCCAGCCAGGGACAAGACTCTAAAGGAGAGAAGAAGAAGGAGGACATGTCGAAGGTCAAGTGCTTTGGATGTGGTGAGCTTGGTCACTATGTCAGCCAGTGTCTAAAGAGGAAACAGAGAGCAACTTCGGCAGAGATTGTTGCCTTGTCCGCGAGCTTGGAGGATGAGTTCACTATGCTTGCATTATTATCGTCATATGGAGGAGTATGATGTTAATTTGGCGACTCAGTGACAAATTCCAATCGTTGGACTAGATTCCTCATTCTAAAACAAAATTGACCTTTGAAGCATTGGATTTGGATAAGTGAGTGTATTTTTGAAGTGAAGCCCACAATGACACATTTGATCAACCCGGCCTATGGACAAATTGCCCCTCCTCCAACACCTATAAATACAAGTGACCACATACTCATTTGGTCATCATCACACAACTTCTCTTCTTCTCTCTCAATTTGATTGGTTCATAGGTTTGAGGCCGCTATTTTCTTCACAGGTGTGGGCAAGAAGGACGAAATTACAGGTGGTCGAAATCTAAAGTTGTTCTGCAACTTTGACCAGCGTTGACTTTGACTTTCTGGGTTGTTTTTTGGTTCAACCTTTTGGGAAAAAATCTCTTTAGGCAACATTTTTGGGCACAAAAACTGAGGCATTTGGAGCACTTTGACCGCAGGAGAAATTGCAGAATTTACCATTGAATTTTCTCTCTCCTTTGACCAACTTTGAGCGAGTATTCATGGACTATTTTGGGTTGACTTTGACCAACAATTGAGGTCACGTTTGCGAATAGTTGGCCGAGCTTCTAAAAGACAGATTTAACTAGTGACTTGGGACTAGTTAGGGCACGTTCACTGTTGTTGATTATTGACTAGGATTGCAGATTTATACTAATTGACCAAATTTGACTATTCCATCTTTGGCACATTAGATTTTGGTTGTTTGATTTGTTGGATTGGTCAAGGCTTTGACTTTGACTCTTGGTGATGGATTTGGCTCATTGTACTCTTTGTTGAACATTTTATGACAATCTAATAAAAGAAGAATTTAGGGTTTTCCCCTTTGTGGGATTTTTTCCCTAGTCTTTGACCAAATCGGTGTCTCTTGTTGGCGTTTTGATTGTCTCCTACTGTCATTACATTTATTGTTCTATCTTCAATTACTAAATTGAATTGGAAGAATAAATTGTTACTGAAAAAGGTTACATATTTAAGAATTGAATTGGGCTGAAGTAATTGAAATAGCATAGAGGAGTGCAAAATTAATGTATGATACTCCAATATGCCAGATTGGGTAGGATCCAAGGGAGAAGCAGCAGGAGGTCTAGATCTAGCCAAGGAGAGCTTGGTTAATAGATAAGATCTGGTGGTTTTGTTTCTCAGATGGATCGTTACCTTTGCTATGGGAGTCCATAGAGTTAAAGTAGTAGGAAGAACAATCATGATAGGGGAATTACACCAGTTCAGTGTTAGCAGGGCACAGTCAGACAGTTCCAAAGCCAAAGTTAGGAGTAGTCAAATACTCGAGAGACAATTGCAAAGCAAGAGCAAGGTGCTAGTTGCAATTAGCAGGTGTAGTTCCACCCAGTAGGTTCTCCGGCATTCCATTCAAGAAGGGAGACATATTTCCAGCAATAGAGATCAATACAGGTAGTTCAATTGCCAGTGTGAATTAGATAGTCAACCAAATCATGTTGCAAAGGTTACATATATGATATAGTATATCAATGCCAGTTTTGAGGTAGAGCGTGTAGCTTTAGTGAGCAACATGTTGAGAAATCTAGGGCATTAGCATTAGGTGACTTCTCTTCGATTAGTGATTGTTTTGGAATGCTTTTTACTTCTTTAGATTAGGAACTTCTTCTTGTTAGATTACTAGTATTCTTCTTCATCAAACAGTAATGAATACATGAAAATAAATAGACAAGAGACACAGCATGTAAGCTATGAGCCAAGGCCAAAACCTCTCACTCTTTGAGAGGAAAACCCGAACAAATTCTTCTTATAGAGATTCCAATTGATGAATACCAAGACCAAGACCCTTGACCTAGTACCCTCTCCAAGACCAAGACACAAGTCCTCCATTCTTCTCGTTCATTCTTCTCTCAATTTCTTCTACCTCAAACTTCGCATAATATGAAGTCACTATAGTCATGAGATGACATTGAACTGAAATCACTGTAGGGATACGAACTTCTTCTTCAATAGTAGCACCGAATCATAGCTACACTGAGACCTTCTTCATGAGTGGCACTGAGACCACCTTCATGAGACAGTGGGGAGACATCACTATAATATCACTAAAACTTCATTTGTTGTACCGAGACTGAGATCCACTCTTGACTGTGAGACAATACCGAATTTGTCTACTGCAATTTAGTACACTGATCTAAGCTCTTTTACCGAAACAATTTTCTGCATTTCTATCCGAGCTTGCTTCTGTGTTTTACGTCTAAAAATCTCAGAGATATCTGAAGTTCTGAACCTTCTCACTGTGCCAAAGATCTGAAACTGTCTTCTATTCTACCCATCTGAAATCACAGAGATATGTGAAATATATCCTTCTACTGTTCATGTGAAGTTTTGTCTTCATCATCGAAAAACTTAGAGAAGATATCTTAATTATGTTTTGTGTTAATGCGAGGTGCCTTCACACCTATTTATAGTGGTTTTCTTGTCATATTAAGCTGACATGAACCATGTGAACCGATGTGACTTCACAAGGTAAGCCGATGTGATCTTTACTTTGTTTGGAGGCCGACTTCAAGAGAGGAGAACCATGCTTGTCTTTTGGAGGGCTTTCTAGACACTTAATTGACTCATATACATTTTACACATGCTCAAGAAGAACTCTTCATACATAACATTAATTCTATGACCTTAATGACAAATCCTAAGGCTCTCAATGGGAGCCATCTAAAATAAAATCACTTGCTCATGAAAACCATGAAGCAAGGCTTACAATAATAATTTTATTTTCTTCATTACATCATTTACAAAAGTCACAATTACATGTCATTATGAAGACTGAACCTAGTTACACTTTTCAACACTCCCTCTTAACTAGGGAGGTATTCATAATGGTACTTGGTCATTCTCAATCTGAAGAATTTCTCATAAGAAGAATTTCGGATTGGTAACTCATTTGTATAGCATCATATCAACCAGCATTGTTACATAGCAAGGCCTTGACTAACAACTCCATCTCTCCACAAGATTTGAGACCAATGATTTCTAGACACTCTCATCCTTGTCTCTCTCGGAACATCCCCTACCTGGGTACTCGGGGTGTGTTCCATGAGGACTATTCTTATCTTGGAATCCCCATCCCTAAAAGAATATCAGTCCTCCACGATTACAATTCTATTGGATGCCCTATCTCATCATCAAAGAGTATCGAATGCCAAATAATTACCCAATCCTCCATTCTGTCTTCCTAGGTGAAGAATAGAATGATGTGTCTATCTCTCCCTCTTAGATAGGGAGGACATATTCCAATAAAAGAATGTACTCATTCCTACAAAAGGAATGTACCTAAGCTCCCTCTTGGATTTGGAATTCCCGAGTTTCTTCCAAGTAAGGAACTTCTTTTCAGGCTCCCTCTTAACTAGGGACCTACAACAGCTCCTCATGTGGAGATGATGGAACAACCAACTGCTTGAAGACCTCCTTCCTTTGATGTCATGAATTTATTCTTCGTTATGTAGTCTTCATCTTTTGGGACTTCTTCATAGGGCACAGACCATCCATCACTTTCATTCATGAGTCAATCATGTCCTCATTCCTTTCATCAGAAAGTGATTCATCAGTTTTTCCATTTGGCTTTGCTTCATGTCATGTTGCTTTCTTCATGCCATATTTTCGGAAGGATCTTACATCCTTCTATATGGTCTTCCTGGAAGTCATCCACAAATCTTCCCTTTGGCAGTCCTACATAAGCCCATCCAGGTATTAGTTCAAAAATACAAAATGAACACTTAAATCAAAATTATCTTTGTGATGGTCTCTTATGATGTAATCTTCCTGTAGGTATCAGCATCCTGCATGCATGTTGACACATCTGCCAAAGATATCCATTGTCAAGGGTCTCCATCTTTTTCCAACTCTCATCAGAGTCTTCATATCATTCTGGGAGATATTCCAGTCAACTCTTCTTGGTCTCGGATGTTGAATGCCTTTATCGTGGTTGCATATCTCATGATCTCTTCCTTCCTTTCTTCAAACATTCCATTCCCAGGAGCTTCCAATCAGAGTTCCGTAATTGTAGTCAACCACCTCATACTTCATATGAGGACATATTATGTTGATTTCATTTAGTGTGACTTATGCCTTCTTGCATTCTTTCAGAGGAGGAGATCCTTTTCCCTTGATTTTGCTTCTCAAGATAGAAGTAGTGATCCATGTTACCTGCAAGTTTGCAACCATACGACATGACATTATAATATTAAATACACGCATGCATACCTCATTTACCTTTAGGTCATCTAGGCTTCTTTCAGCAGCTTCTTTGATTGAAAAGATCTTCAACCCCTTTATCTGCTACATCTCTTATGTCATCATATCATCATTCCATGAACTCCACAAGTTGGAGTCTCTGATGAAACACTAGCTTCCTCTCTAGATCAGTGAACACTCCAATGAGGATTCCATCAGAGAATTTTGAGGATCTTGTATAGCCCTATCCAGCAAATGTTTCCTTTTTGACTTGATGTATGATGAGCCTTGTCCTGGATGACTTATTCTTTTCCTTAATTTTGTAATGAGGTTCCCAAGAGCTATATCTTTCATATTTGACTGCCATGGATTTTGTTCTAGACATCCTTCATGTTTCCTATGGTGATGTCACAAGCTCTTGTTTCTAATGCTTCCATGATGGTACGATGCATCTTATTATTTATTATAGCCAAATCCTATAACATAAGATTTAGAAGCTATGTCAAGACCTTTTGTGAGGGAGACTATCTCAGTCACAGTAGAGATTTCTTACTTCCTCTTTTCTTGGACTTCTTATTTTCAACTTCCTCCACTTCTTCAGTGATATGGGCTTCTTCTCTTCTTTTGATATTGTCCCTTTAAGACAATCTTTCCTGTAATGTCCATAATTTTTACATCCATAGCACTGAATCTTAGTTATGCTTTTCCTTCTTTTCTAAGGACCAAAATTTTCCAGACTTCCCTTTCCTTCCTACAAATGTTTGAGTCCTTTAGCCTTCAACACTTTTGCCCTCAACTTGTCTTCTTCTATCTTGCATAGAAACCACAAGTTGTCGAATGAGGTAACTTTCTTATCCCCATGGATATTTGTTACCTTGTTCATCAGTTAGTGTATTTAGAACAATGATGATTACCTTCTTATCATTTCTCCCATATCACGCAATTGAGATCTTGTGAAGATATCCCTTCATTCTTTGATACCTTCAACTTTGTGTAGGTCAGATCTAAGTCATGTGACCTTCTTTATCGCATCTTCAAATAATAGTCTTACGATCTTATCATATACATCTCTTTGTTGTCTCCAATATTGAGATATGAGGGGACCTTTCATAAGAATCCCTTTCCATGAATTCAGAGGAGACCTTTTCCATTGATATGTTCAATGACTTCACTTTCTTTGAGGACTATGTCTATCCTCCTTTTTCCATGCAAGGAATTTCGATGACCTAACCAACCTATAGATCTCCTTGCAAATACGAAGTCATTTTACCAAATTTGATTAAAGAATGAAAGATACTTACTTGACAAGTGAAGATGAAATCTTCAACTTGATCACTTTGATGATGGTTGAAGAAGATGTATTAGTGCTCCCTTTTGGATGATCTTCTTCCAAATGAAAAGGCCTTTCTTTAATAAAGGAGATTGCTCCTTTTATGATGACAACTCCTTTTGATCTAGCTCCTTTTGATGATGGTTATTGATAAGGATGTCTTTGTTGCTTCCTCAGATGATCTTCTTCAAGGACGAGGAGAGGATCCTTGCTTGCCTTATAACCTTGAAGATGATGACAATGCCTTATAGCTTTCAAGATACTTCGACTTCTTCGGTAGTGAATGAGTGCAAATCAAAATTGTCTCTAGGGTTTCCACTTTCTTCAAGATGATGTGATCTTCGTCTTGCTTAGATGCCTTTCTTGAAACTCGAACCTTGAGTGCCTCTTTGATTAGATGCCCTTCCTTTGACTTTAACACCTTAGCTCCGATACCATGTTGAGAAATCTAGGGCATTAGCATTAGGTGACTTCTCTTCGATTAGTGATTGTTTGTGAATTCTTTTTACTTCTTTAGATTAGGATCTTCTTCTTGTTAGATTATTAGTGTTCTTCTTCATCAAACAGTAACCAATACATGAAAATAAATAGACAAGAGATGCAGCATGTAGGCTATGAGCCATGGCCAAAACCTCTCACTCTTTGAGAGGAAAACCTGACCAAATTCTTCTTATCGACATTCCAATTGACGAATACCAAGACCAAGACCCTTGACCTAGTAGCCTCTCCAAGACCAAGACACAAGTCCTCCATTCTTCTCGTTTATTCTTCTCTCGGTTTCTTTTACTTCAGAGTTTGCACCATATAAAATCATTGTAGTCATGAGATGACATTGAACTGAAATCACTGTAGAGATACGAACTTCTTGTTCAACAGTAGCACTGAATCATAGCTACACCAAGACCTTCTTCATGAGTGGCACCGAGACCTTCATCATGAGCCAGTGGGGAGACATCACTATAATATCACCGAAACTTCTCTTGTTGTACCCAGACCAAGATCCACTCTTGACTGTGAGACAAAACCGAATTTGTCTGCTGCAATTTAGTACCTTGATCTGAGCTCTTTTACTGAAACATTTTTCTGCATTCCTATCCGAGCTTGCTTCTGTGTTTTACCTCTGAAAATCTCAGAGATATTTGAACCTTCTCACTATGCCAAAGATTTGAAATTGTCTTCTGTTCTACCCATCTGAAATCACAGAGATATGAGAAATATATCCTTCTACTGTTCATGCGAATTTTTGTCTTCATCATTGGAAAACTCAGAGAAGATATCCGAATTTTGTTAAGTGTTAATGTGAGGTGCCTTCAAACCTATTTATAGTGGTTTGCTTGTCATATTAAGCCGATATGAACCATGTGAACCTATATGACTTCACAAGGTAGGCCAACGTGATCTTTACTTTGTTTGGAGGCCGACTTCAAGGGAGGAGAACCGTGCTTGTCTTTTGGAGGGGGCTTTCTAGACACTTAATTGACTCATATACATTTTACACATGCTCAAGAAGAACTCTTCATACATGACATTAATTCTTTGACCTTAATGAAAAATCCTAAGGCTCACAACGGGAGCCATCTAAAATAAAATCACTTGCTCATGAAACCCATGAAGCAAGGCCTACAATAATAATTTTATTTTCTTCATTACATCATTTACAAAAGTCACAATTACATGTCACTATGAAGACTGAACCTAGTTACACTTTTCAACACAACAGGAGGCAGGGTGACTGACCGAAAAGGGTTCCGGAGACAAAGGTCGAATTCTCGAAGGCAGTACTACGTAGTCCAGTGTAAGTGCAGGATCCACTGCAGGTTGCGGGATCTAGTTGTAGACAAGAGTGCGAGTAGCAGGGAGCAGGCCAAATAAATTGTTGGATGGTGATGAGATTTCCCAGTTATTTACTGGGAGATTGATACTTAGAGGGAGTCTAGCTTCAGAGGGAGATGCCCTGTGGACGCTGGATCTTCAGGTTCTGAGAGATCGACACACAATTACAATGATAGCAGCAGCGCAGAGGCAACGCAGAAGCAGCAACACAGAGGCATCGACGATGAGATCAGCATATGAGCAGTAGCATGGTGGACAATGACAACCAGTGTAGTTTCTTCACAGTCAAGTCACCTGACACGGGGATTCGAGATTCGACAGATACAGGGATTCGAATGTCAGATACAGACACGTTGACCCTCCCAAATAGGACAGGTTCGGATACGTTATATATATATATAATATATATATATATATATATATATATATATATATATATAAAACATAATCTTCATCTAGATGTAAGTTAAAAACATTATGCATACAAATACAATTGTGACATAAATGATAAATCATCATACATATTCAATTCATCAATGATCTAATAGGAGAAAGACAAGATAGTAAGATAAAGATACTGTATTTTTCTCATTAAGTCATCAAAATCAAAATGTGTTACATAGCTAGTGCAATGCCAATGGCAAATAGAAATAGCAAATGGAAGTCTTCCCTCAACATTTGAAGTAGTTGTTGCAGCCCCACTTGCAATAGAGGGAACACTTGCAAACCCTAATGAAATTGGGAGAGGAAGGGCATCTTTGATGGGGACATTCTTCCCCTTCCTTTGCCCCTTCACTGTTGCCCTTGATTGAACCATGAATGTTGTAAAAAATAAACAAAAAATGCACAAATTTGTAAAAGAAATGCACATGCAAACTGTTGTAATAAAAATGCAAAAAAAAATAGAGAAAATGCACTTACCTGTTGCTTGAATCTCCTTGAAAATGCTCCCACACCCTTTGCTCCTTGTTCCCAAACACACACAACAAAGTAAACAAGTGAATGTGCAAATAGAATGGGGAAATACGCCTTTCTAACGCAGCGCGGGTTCTTGTTTTCTGGATTTGTGTCTGAAAATCAGGACACATCGTGTCCCGAACGGGACACGTCCCGAATTCGAACGTGTCCTAATTTTCAGATACGAATCTACCCAAATCGTGTCCGAATCGCCGGATTCAGGACACGTAGGGCTTGGGGGACGAATTCGGTTTCATAGCTTCACATTGATTTCCTGTGACAAGGAATCATATCAGCTTGAAGATGTGAAGAAAGCAGTTATCACAAATGTATGTAGTTGATCAATCAAGGAGGGGCTTGACCTAATTAGGGAAGAAAATAAGATCAAAGGGCTAATTTTATTTGAGATTTTGAATGCAAAGATCCCAATGAGGACACTTACCCAAATCAAGCTAGGGCAAGAATTGGTCTTGTGGCTAGGGCTTGCTATATCTCAAGATTCCACCATCGGATTTGCTTGAAACTTGGACAACCCCTAGAGAAAATCCTAGCGCAGTAGTGGAACAAAAATTAAGGGGTTTGAATGGCTACAATAAAATTCATTGGATGCCCTAGGTGACCCTCTAGGGTTAGGCCTAGAATTTGGAAAAGTGAAGAAAGAGAGGTAAATTTGACCACCAAAGGGATATGAGGACCAATGCCTTAGTGCTTGGGCCTAGTGGAGTCAAAATACAGATAGATTGATAATTTTTGTGAGCTAAGGAGCCCTAATTGATCTTTACTAGCCTCTCCAAGGGCAGCGACTAGGTCATTAGGGATTTATAATTCAAATTTGCGAAGGAGACAGTTTTGAGGTCTTCAACCTAAGAGGTGCCTCTAGGAACATTCACCCAATCCCTCAAAGCTCAACGCACGTCCCAGAAGAATTATGCATTACATTAACCCATACAAGAACAATGATAACAAGATACATGCATTCGACAAGATAGCAATCATAGAATCAATATTTCGACTTAATGAGAGAGAGAGTATATCCATTCATCAATTTCGCAATAGAAAGAAGCTCAAAAGACAATATCGAAAATCCAAACAACATAGTGCATCAAGAAAGCTCCAAAAGTTATCCCAGCAAAAAGTGCGAAAATCTCCGAAGAGATACTAATCCAATCCAAGTAATGATGTGCGAAATGAATCATCCTCCCATTTACTTATACAATCCACTAGGGGATTCGAATAGCTTAATTTGTCTTATTTAGCCCCAAATAATAAAATAATGCTCAATAATGATATGACTTGGTGACAAGCCAACCAAGATAGATCAATAACATAAAAATAAGCCTCTCAAGAGGGCAGAATGATCAATATAATGAGTCATTGAGCCATTGAGAAGGCCTAGTGAAGTCCAAAGTGTGCCATGGTGAGAGAATGGACTCCAAACATAGTGGACAAGGGGTTGGCCCCCTGTTTCCCAAGTAAGTCACACGTGGTTCTCCCAAGTGGGCGTGGGGACACAAGGACATCCTCCTGGGTCTCCAAGTGGATCGATGATGCCTATAAACCATCTGTAAGGGCCAGGATGATGACATAAACCCTCCCCTTGTCTCCTGCAGTGACACACATCCTCATATGGACCCTGGAACATCTGCCAAGTGTATGGTGCAAGTGTGGAGTCAGTTGGGCATGGTGAACCAGGTGCATCATCCTCATCCAAAAGGTGGAACACGAGCCATCATTGAGTTGTATTGGGGATCCATGAAGTACTCTCTACTATGGTGGAGGCCCATGGCTCTCAACGCTCACCCTACAAGTGCCAATGTGGCCCTCTGGAGGACTTGGACCCCGTATAGGGAGACCAAACCCCAAATGGAGACCCACCTGCAATCCTGCATAAGATCCAATGCATCACCTTGCCCTCTAATATAATAAATCATTGGAATAATCAAGTAAAAGAGCTTACAAATCATGGAATCAATGGGGCACTTCATGGTGGCATGCCCTTTCATAGTGGGCTTTGGCATGTACAAATGTCTCCAAGCTTAATAAGGGGGGTAACCAAGGAACCTATTAGGCAGTTTCAGCCTTTAAAGGGGGTGACATGTCCATGGTACATCCATCAAGTGGTAGGTAACGAGTGATATAGTGATGGAAAGGAGTGGGGGTCAAAGGAAGGATCCAAGCCCCGTGTCATGGTATAAGGGTAGCTATAATGAGGGAAACCCACACTTGGGTATATGAGTGTAGGAGGGAGCAAATCGTGGTACATGAGTTACCCTAGCCTTTGTTTTTCCACTCTTCTTCATATGACTTTTGTCTTTTGATTGATCTTTCTTCATAATTGCTCAGGGCTCCAAGGGATGAGAGCATGATGTCTAGGATATAGCAGTAGGTACCCCCTTTTAAAGTGGGGCATTTCATTGCCCACCAGGGGTTGGGACAATCATGGGTTCCTTAACGTGGAGGGGGCTCATCTAGGGCCCATACGAACCAGGGTGATGGCCATAAACAAGGGGTAGAGCTCATGTTTGGTTTTTTCCCACATGTTAAATTTGTATGTCCCGGCCATGCTTTGCATTTTGTGGTACATTTCTTGTTGAGGGTGACCAAATTATGTTTTTTCTTTTCTTTTAGCTGCATCAACCTCTGGGGCATTGTTCGAGGCCCAACCCAAGGTGTGGACAAGGGAAAGGGGAGGCTAACCCTATGTGGACCTAGTGGACACATGTGGCTTCGGATGGGAAAAATGATGAATGGGGTTAGAATGAGCGGAAGGGAGTGATTTATATGGTGTTGGGAAGCGGAACCACACAACCAAAATCAAGATTTCCCATTTAGTGTCAACCCTAAAGCTAATGGTCAGTAAAGGAGATCCCACAGGATTAGGATACAAGGGTAACCACCAAATCGAGCGGAGGAGACAAGAGTACAAACCTAGCCCACTCTTTCCGTCAAATCCCCCCACCAATTCATAACCAAAAGTGTCCATGATAAGTAAGGGAAATTGGTCAACTAAACCAATGAAAAACCATACTTTCAGGGTCGAGAGGCACACCTTCAAACATATGATCATAACAAATATGCGAGGGACTTGTTGTCACTCGGATTGTACAGGTACCGCGACAACGACTCAGGGCGAGGGTTGTCACTCTAATCTCCGCCCACTTTGTTCTAGATGTCTCCCAACAGCAAGTTGGGAACCAACTTGTCCAGGAGATAGTTGAGTGGCCTAGCTACTTGGTGAAATTTAGCAAGATTAAGGATTCGATTAGATTTAGAATTCAAACCAGTGCCTTATGTAGTCAAAATTTCTTGCTTATTGCAAATTAAAGCCACGTAACTGGATGGACAATTGTCGCTTAGATGATGAACTAACCTATACGAAGTGCAAGTCTTAAGATCTAAGTGAAATGCAAGGATATTGGTTAGTTTTAGATTATATGCCTAGTCTGAATGGAACCTTTCACTTAACTGTTTTGAGAACAATCTTTAGAGTAGGTTGTGAGATGGAAACCAACAGAAAGCAAGCAAAGGCTTGATTAACGATACCTACCCCTGTTTTCCAAGAACCCAGTGCCTCCGGCACTGCAGAGACTACGACTCTGATGACTACAAGGTCATTGTGTTAACCACAAAGAAGGGATGAATCCCTCAAGCTAAATGAGAAAGGGTTGTCGTAAGAGTCTATCAACCAAGCTTATGCTTGGAGGTAAGTTTTTTAATGCAAGACTAGCCTTAAAATGATTATGCAATGATAATGACTGAAGCCACTTGAATTAAGATTGTTTTAGTTTTTAAGTACACATATTTGTGTTTATCCCTTAATGACAAGAGTACTTAAACAATGAACCAAAAGACAATCTTAAAACAAGATGAGTGCTTAATTATACAAGTGCCAACAATAAACAAGAGATCCTCTAGATATTTAACCACTGACAAGAATGAAAGGAACTTAGAACACTTATCCACTTATCAATGGTTATCAACACAAGATGCAAATCACAATTACTGAAGGTATTCCAATGATGATTCTATAACAAGATTATCAATGAACTTATGCCAATGCCACAATTTCAATTAGATTTCAAATGCCCAAAATTACTTGAACCATCAACAAGATTAGAGAATTAGAGCTTAGATACGTGAGTGAATTAAGTACAAAATTTGGAAATTCTTATAACTTAAGACAAGACAAGCAAATGTTAGATTTCCAATAACCAAAATCAGCGGTAATACTTCAGAATTTTCAGCGCTTATTAGCCTTATGACAGCAGTAAGAAAATCACTTTAAATTCAAGAGACAACAAGCATATAGTAATAGATATGATCAATGAGATGCCCAACAACTTGTCAAAGCTATGATTTTTAGTCCACTTAAGATGCAATATTCAGAATTATATCAGATCTAAGATAACTTGTTACAGCAGTAGAGAAAGATGTAAACAGTGAGCTATCAATTCTACAACAGGTGCCCAAACATGCCCAAAACTTAGGGATAGCTTGCCAGACTGAAAAATATGATTTTTAAGCTCTTTTAGGTTTGTTATTCAGAAAATATTCAGATCTGATTCAGTGATTATGCAGAGAATTTCCAACAAACAAAAATGTAGATATAGGCTATATTTGCAAAAAACCCAAGTGGCCAAAAATTTAGGAAAATTTTATTTTGCAATTTTAGAGTATTTTGACCAATTATGTGTGCTTTTAGGGCACTTATATCACTGTTATGAAGATGTTATTACAGTTGTAACAAAAAAGCGATAGAATGAGGGTTTAGAGAGCAAACCCTAAGCCCGAGGCCTTGTAGATCACCTTGCCAAAATTTTCCAATGAAGTTGCTACCTGCCACACAAGCTTTTGAGCCAAATATCTGCAAAACCCAACAAGTATTCAGTTCCAAAATTTTTAGAAATGGATAGAGGACAAACTAGGGCCAAAAGAGGGCAACGCTAGGCCCAGTAGGGTTAGCATTGAGGGGAGGAAGGCCTAAAATGGCTAGCGGCTAGGATTATAGGCTAAGGAAGGGTTTAAAAGGGGTCAACAACGCCAAAGAAAGGAGAGCGAAGGGCAAAGAGGAGGATAGAGGAGGAGAGGGCTAAGGAAGAGCTTGAAAAGCCCACGGCTAGCCCTAAGGGCAATCGTCTAGGGTTGCAAAGGGGAGTCGAGTGGCCTAGGGCCCATGACTAGGCCTAGGGCCCACGGCTAGGCCTAAAACCCCTGACACAAGGCCGAAAAGGGGAGGCCGAGACCTCAAAAGGTTGATGTTGGCCTCTTGGAGGCCCTAAAAGATGACGCAAAGGGCTAGAAGGGTGACAAAGGGCTAGAAAAGGAGGACATTGGCCTTAGACGGGCTAGATCTGGCCCGAGAGGGCTGAAACTCGAAATCTCAGCTTCAGAAAAAGTAATTTGCTTCAAATCAGAATTTTACTGCAAATTCTTCAATGGCTGACCCTGGAAAAAATTGTAGAGGCTAGATCTTACCCTCAAGGGCGTAGATATACCTCTATTCCAGCTTTCTCCACTTGATCTCACTTGCAAAAATAGATTTACAAATACCAAAACCCCAAATATATACAAAATCTCAAAACCCCAATTAGAAAAAATAAATTTACAAAATTATTTACAAATATACTAGGGTATTAAAATAAATTTTGAGAAATAATATTTTGATAGAATTTTCTTTGATAAATGGCTAATAATACTTTGGAAAATTAATGCAAACTATAGCCAGAGCGAAGTTAGATCAACCATATAAATATCCGTAGTCCAAACATGGTCAGTTCATGCCCACAGTTTGTGAACTTGGGGACCAAGGACTGGGGAACATGCAAACACTATATATTTTTCTCAAGATTGTTAAACATATGGCGAATCAAATCATCTAAGATAAACCCAGAATCTATCAATAGAATGACTTTATCCCCATCTAATGAAAAACAAATTTTAAAATTAATAAGCACAATATAGGAAAGCCCGTACCGAGCACATACCACAAATCAATGAACACCGTGAACTGCACCCCAAAATCTTTATTATGATTCAAATAAACGTTCACAGCGAGATTGTACTGTTACATCAATTCTTCTGCAACAATTTCTTAGCCAAAAATCAAATGGCTTGAGACTCAAATGACTCTTCTAATTTATAGATAAATCCTCCAAGTGGAAAAATAACGACTAGTTGGCTTGATCCTCATCGAACTAATCTTGGTCATTGATAAATCCTTGATGATCTTTTAATCTTAGTCATTGAAAATATTTATTTTGAAGAATTTTCAAATTTCTCATTAAATCCTTTTTTTATTAGCTCAAAAAAAAATTGACTTCGACTTAACCACCAAGGTCCAAGGGCACAATTTTTCTTTAAATATCCAATATTCCCTTGTTGGAGGACCTCCAAAAATTAATTCTTTCAAGACCAACGAATTTTTCCACTTGGAGAATTTTATTTCTCTATGAATTTAATTTTGACTCTAATTAATTAATTTTCTGGCTTAGGGTTAATTTTATTTTTGCCAGAAAAAATGAATTAATTGGCACTTGAGGGGATTAATTATTTTTTCCACCCTCTAATATTTTAGCCATGGTGTCTAAGTATGAGGGACCATGCACTAAATTATTTTTTACATAAGATTTTTACAAATTCAACCCTCAAAGGGGAATACCTATTCGGTTTAGACCCTTGAATTACATACCCAATTCTGCGACACAATATGATCCAGTAGACCAAGTGATTTGTAATAAAATAATTTAGTCAATTAGCTTAAATTATTCTCAAATTACTTTTACATAAGACTTGACTAAAACACTAGGACTCATCTAAGACTTTGACGAACAATTTCACCCTAGCTTTGGGGTGAGGATGGAGAGAAAAACTATGTCGACCATCCATGTTTAGAAACACAAATGAATCAGTGAGACAAAACCTCCTAGGATGAAATTATCAGAAAATAATAAGCTTACATTCATGGTCTTACTAGCATCATTTACATTAAAAATTTGCAGGAATGGGTTTACAATAACATAGTGTTGATAGTTTATGATCTTGATCCTTTGAAGAAAAATATGGTACATCTGCTTCCTCAGAACTTTGACAAAATGAGTGCAACAAGACCACATGGTCGGCTCAAGCAGCGGAGATAATGGCACATTGAGCTATCTAGTGGTTGTAATGGGTTATTGGCTGCCGACCGAGTGTTGTAAAATGTAACTAAGTTCGGTCTTCATAATGACATGTAATTATGATCTTTGTAAATGATGAAAAGAAGAGAATAAAATTGTTATTGCAAGACTTGCTTCATGGGTTTCATGAGCATGGGATTTTATTTTAGATGGCTCTCATTGAGAGCCTTAGGATTTGTCATTAAAGTCAAAGAGTCAATGTCATGTATGAAGAGCTTTTCTTGAGCATGTGTAAATTGTAGATAAGTCTATATAGCCCTCCAACGATAAGCACACAGTCCTCTCTTCATGTCGGCTTCAAGATAAGGTGACAAACTCATGTCGGTTTCTCATTATGGAGGCACACCCATTCGGATGCTCATGTCGGCTTAATTATATAGGACGAATTACTATATATATGAGGCTAGGCTCTTCGGATTAGCACTATCCAAGACTTCGGATATCTCTGACATTTCGGAGAGTGATTACAGAGTTCAGATGAGAGAAAAGGACTCGGTCTAAGGTACAGTAATGGAGATTGGGTGTTGTCAAGGGAGATTGGGTGTTGTCAAGGGAATTCGGATCCCTCTTAAGTTCAGATCACAGTGACAGCAAGGAGTATTGAAGGGCCAGTGAAATATTGTCTAGGATAGCACAGTTCAAATCTCCACAGTTCAGATCTCTTTGAAGCTCGGTTCATAGTGGAAACAAGACATATTCAGATGTGATCACAGCTAAGAAGTTCGGGTGAAAGTCTGAAGAAAGAAGAAGGGACAGCGAGATGCTACCTTACGGTGAAGAGTCTGTTCGTCTAGGTGTCACATCAAGTGCAGCGAAGCAATATTGTAAACATAACAGTTTGTTGGTGATACTATTGTGATGAGGTATCATCTAAGTGATGTGGGTTCAATAAAGGAAACAGTGTTATCAAGGCAATAATGAAGATCTTGATATCAAGGCAATGATGAAGATCTCAGTGGAATAGAAGTCAAGAAGAGGATTGACTAGAGAACGTGTGACTTGGTCTGGGAGTGGCTACTAGTTCAGGGGCCTTGGTCTTGGTATTCGTCAATTGGAATCTCTATAAGAAGAATTTGTGCGGGTTTTCCTCTCAAAGAGTGAGAGGTTTTGGCCCTGGCTTATAACCTACATGTTGTGTCTCTTATCTATTTATGTTCATGCAATGGTTATTGTTTGATGAAGAAGAACACTAATAATCTAACAAGAAAAAGATCCTAATCTAAATAAGTGAAAAACATTCACAAACAGTCACTAATAGAAGAGAAATCACCCTAATTCTAATGCCCCAGATTTCTCAACACCGAGGACCATCTAGGAGAAAAAATTTCTCCCATGCATACTACCCATAGGTGGTGGGTAACACCTCCTAATCATGACTTTGTAAGGGATAAGCTTCATTTTCTATCTTGGAGCACCAGTGTTTTCAAATATATTTATAGGATATTCATTCAAAGGATTGCCTCTTCAACACTACCATTAAACCTATGTTTCTTTACAGGATTTCGGGCCCTAGTCTAGGATCTATGAATTAGGCACATGCTTCAGTATTCAAAGTCTAAACTATTATGATTTAGTGTATGATCTGCTACAAATGGATAGTTTCTTATTGTATTGTCCAGGTTGAGTTTGTTTCCCATCTTCTCAGTCTCAATAGTATTTTCAAGCTCACATTCTATCTCCATAATGCAAGTTGTTGCATGATCCGGCATTCGGTCATGAGCATTTTTTATTATTGGTATTTTGTTCTTTGGAGAGGATCACTTCTTTAGGTTTCACTGAGTGATCTTGATGTCAATATTGTTGACACCTAATCCGAAATGGATGGGTGAACTGGACAGTCATCCAGAAGATGAACTGATCCGTCATGTTTGTATATAAATATATGTTAGCTAATGAATAAGATATCAGTTTCTCTCGCTCATTCTGGAGTTACCCTGGCCTGACATGGTATCAGAGCACAGGTCCCAGAAATAGTTGTAACTCCTGTTGTCCTGAGAGCTGCTCAGTCCTGAGCACTGCTTTGACATTGATTCCCTGGCCCTGCACACTGCCTACACTGCTGAGTGATAGGCTTCTCAGAGAACGCCTCCCTGGCCTGATAACGCATCGAATTGTACCTGACATGGTACCTGAATACTGCGTACTCCTCGGTAACGCCGCTGTTCTTCTTACAATCTCCCAATCCAAGAGGTAATGCACTGTTTTTCATGGTTAAAGTCGAAGAAGCTCCCGTTTGCACTGTTTTTCATTGTTAAAGTCGAGAGGCTCCCGTCTGCACCTTTTTTTTCCACTGTTAATATCCGCCAGTAGGTTCCCGTACCGGCCTGAGAGGCTCCCGCACCGGCCTGAGAGGCTCCCGTAAATATATTAACCTTTGAATTTTCGTTTGAGGAAAGTGTCGGTAAATCACGAAGACTGCTCTCTTATCCGCCTCGTATGGACCAGAAAATTTTGAGCTTTTCACCTTCCGAAATGCAGTGTTAATCTCTGCGAGTATCCAGATTACCAATATTTTAAAAAAAGTTGGACCGAATTGCATTACTCCTCACCCAATTTTATTAACGATATAGAAGAGGGTCGTTAGCTTCAGCGGCGGCGATTTCAACATCTTGGACAGCAATGGAAACATGTTTCTCGCTGTCGATGGCAGGGCATTCAGCCTCAAAGACACGCGGATTCTGGAGAACCTTCACTTGATCTTTCGATGGGAGATCATGTTGACAAAAACTGCAACACCAAATCTTGTTTTTAATTCGGATTGTCCGCTCCGTTTTGTCTGGAGATGCGTGCGTTTGTAGTGATAAGCGTGCAGTAGCAGAATTTTGAATAGCCTGATATATATTTAAAGCAGAGATAAATATGGTGATAACAGAATTTTGAATATGGCCTGATTTTGAATATGGAATGATTTTGAATATAAATATGGTGATATATATGGTGATATAAAGCAAAATTTTAAATGATTTTTTTTCCATATCAAAATCATTTTTAAAGCAGAGATATATATATGGTGATATATTTTCTCCATATCAAAATTATTTTTTAAAGCAGCGGAAGTTTTTTAAGAGCAATTTTTTTTTCCCCATCAGAAGTATATATCAGCAAAAGTTTTTTATATCAGCAGAAGTAACCTTTTACAGAATGCATTCAATCATCTCTATGATAGGAATAGTTCTCACTGGCAAGGAGAACTATCCTGACTGGTCCCGGATGGTACAACACACCCTCATTTTCAATGAGCTGTGGAAAGGAGTGTGTGTCGGAGAAGGAGACAGTGACCCAGAAAAGCCTACATCGGACAAAGAGCTCGCCATCTGGGAAAACAAGAACAGCAAAGCGTATGCATTAATAGCAACATCTGTAAATAAGGAGGTGAGTCGTCACATTTCAACATGTTCAACTGCCTTTGAAGCTTTACAAAAGCTGAAAGAGCTCTATGACTCACATTCTGCACTTGAAGTCGTCCAACTTATGATTAAACTCTTCACTCTTGAACTGAAAAATAATGACCCTCTTGCTCTTGCATCTGAAATAAAATCTATAGTGCATGATATCAAATCCACTAAAGTTGAGCTAGATATATCTCTTATTGCTTTTCTCAAGGCACTGTATCCTACATACTCCAATTATCTTAAGTCTTTGCAAGCAAATGGAAATCTCAAGGATATAACCTTTGACTCTCTTGTGAAAAAGTTTGCTGAAAGAGAAAAAGCCTTTGGAAAGAAGACAGTCCCTGAATCTTCTGAAGAGACTGTATGCCTCGCTAATAAAGAAAAATATCCTGCTCAAGAGTCTACAAGAGGAAGAAGTGGACGAAGAGGAAGAGGAAGACACTTCAGAGGCAGGGGGGCAGACATCCTCAAGGAGAAAAGGCAGATTTACATTGTATTCGCTACAAAAGAAATGGATCACATGATGCCTCTACATGCAAGCTACCATGGGACAAAATTGAGCAGAGAAGAAACCAACAGAAAGGTAAAAATAATGATACAAACAAAGGTAAAGCACCTGAATCCGCTCACTATATTGAGGCACAATGTAACATTGGAGTAAATGAAGATTTGTTTAACACTTCACTTGCTTCCTGAAAAAATGATTGGCTGCTTGATTCAGGAGCAACCTGTCACATGACTCATAGAAAAGACTTTTTTGAAGATTTCACTGACAATGTTGATGGAGTAGTTTACTTTGCAGATCAGTCAAAAATCAAGCCATCAGGGCTTGGCACAATCAGGCTTAAACTGCCTGGTCTCCTAGACTTTCTTCTTGATCATGTTTTATATCTCCCACAGCTCAAGAGAAACTTGTTGTCCTTGGTCCACATCCGCCAGCAAGGTCACTCCATTCATATGTTTGATGGCAAGCTTGAGGTGAGAAAATCATCTGATCACTCACTTGTCATGAGGGGAATAGAAGAAGAAAGACTTCTCAAACTGCAAGGAACATCTGCTCATAAACAACATTTCTCATATATTACTCATCATGAAGAAGGTACACTTCCATCAAGTTTATTATGGCATGCTAGATTTGGACATTTAAACTATGACAGTCTCCGTTTATTGAAGAAAAATGGTGTTGCTGGTTTGCCTACAATTCCTAGAAAACTTAAGCAATGTGATGCTTGCATTCTAGGAAAGCATAGCAAACAGTCATTTCATGACTCACATTCAAGAGCACATAGGAAGCTTGAACTTATTCATTCAGATTTATGTGGTCCAATGCCTGTTCCTTCTGCAAATGGAAATAAATATATCATGACATTTATTGATGACTACACCAGAATGTGTTGGGTTTATTTATTGAAGAACAAATCTGATGCTTTCCTAACATTCAAGATTTTTCATAAATGGATTGAAAATGATGCACAATCTCATATTGGGTCTATACGCACTGATAATGGAAAAGAATATACATCAAATGGATTTGAACAATATCTTCGCCAACATGGGATTAAACATCAAACAACTGTGCCTTATAATCCCCAACAGAATGGTGTAGCTGAAAGAATGAATAGAACAATCTTGAATATGGTACAATCCATGCTTTTTTTCAAAAATGTAAAGATAATGTTTTGGGCTGATGTGGTTCTATGTGCTGCATATATAAATAATAGATGTCCATATAGTGCTAAAAGAAACAAGACTCCTTATGAATTGTGGTATGGACATGTTCCTTCGGTCAAACATCTCAGGATTTTTGGTTCTGCCTGTTATGCTTTGATACCAAAGGAACATAGAAACAAACTTGGTGCTAGAAGTTGTAAGTGTATTTTCCTGGGGTATTCAAATACCTCCAAACCATACCGCCTCTATGATGAAGAAAATAAAAATTTTGTTATATCTAGAGATGTAATTTTTCTTGAACCATCCAAATCTGACAATGTTGTTGAGCGGCAACTTGATCGCTTGGATAGATTCGCAAAAATGAAATCATTTCAAGAATTTGAAAATCATCATGATAGAGTACTGTTGCAGGTGTTCCTCAACTACAAATTGAGCTCATGATACCTCACTGGAAATTTATTTGTGTCTAGTTATCATGTTAGTCATCAAACAAGTCATTTGGCCAACCAAGCTAGGATAAAACTTGATTTTCCCAAGGTCACTTCAGAGGTGTATCAATTCTCCCAAGGCGATTGTATTTTTGACATCTATCTAAAACCATGCCACCTGTGTAAAAATTGAAGGAGGTTTTTATTCTTTGGTCTGTTTTAGACAACAACCTCTCTGATTTTTCCTAAATTCATCTTTGATTGCTCAGAAACATCATTTGCGTGAAACCTATCCTGATGTGTGGGACAAGGGATTTGTCGAAATGAAGCAAAATGAAGGGGATAGGGGGCTTCTAAATTCTTGAGAAAATTTTGGGAAGTGGGGAGGGATGTTAGAAAGTAGGGAGAAGTGGAATCTCAAAAATTGAGTGAGGGGAAGGGGTCCATAAAGGCAAACACAGGCCTAGCCTAGAAAATTGCCAAGTTGTAGCAAGAAACTAGAGTTTGTGCGAAAATGAGGAATTTGGGGGATTTTAGTGATGGGAAGTATTTAATAAGGTACATTATGGATAGGGGAAGGTGTATGAACATCAGCATACAAGTTTTTCCGATGATTTGACCATCCAAAAGAAATTAGCTTCAAAACCCTAGGAGAGGGAAATGAACCTTGCCTAGGCGCAACTGAAGCATGAACAAGGTGTAAAATGACCCAGTGGAACTTGACATGATGATGAAAACCTTTGAATGAATGGTAAACTCAGTTAAATGGTGACATGGAACGTCATTTTGACAACTTTGACAAGGGTAAAATCAAACCCTAGACCTAATGCCTAGTGACCAAATTTTGCTTGAAGACTCACTGAAATGACAAAATTTGACCTTGACACCTTAAAATCACTTTGTAAGAGCATGTTTGATTATTAGAGGAAGGCTGAAAATACTGACACTAACAGATGGAGCGAGACACCTAAAAATGAAATGCAGAAAGAGTTTTGATCTCTGACAGAGGATTGCCAAGATCGATTCTAACATTGGCTCCAATGGGGGATGGTAGCTCTAGCTCCTTGGAGGTGCCAAGAACTGCAGATCTTTGGGTGAGCAGATAGTGCCTTCGTCCATTCGGCTATGGAGTCATTATTTCGACAAACCACACAAGACTTTGACTCATTTATTGAATGAAACCTGACTCAGACTGACATAATTATGGAACCAGCATGACTGAAAAAACTGACTCAATGCAAAAGGAAATGACTCATGACTGACTTAACTAAAACCGGAACTTACAAAACTTGTTTCAATGGTAGCAGTCCATCAAGATTTGAGGGTTTCAAATCATGATGACAGCCACCTGTGTACTAATGCAATATGTACAATCATGTGTAATGTGTCTTCCAATGGAACCAATCAAGTAGATGTCTCCTTTATTGATTCTCCTAATTAGATCTTCTGGTCAACAACAGATACTGGTAACTAGGCCTCCAAAAACATAATTGACCATTATATCCTTCATCACTGAATACTACAATAATGACCTTCACTGTTGTCTGCAACAAATCTGCCATTGGATCATGAAGAACATAAGGTATTTCCTCCTGCTGAAGAAACAAGGTGTCGTTTTCTTGTGATGCTGATCTCTTATCATAAATAAGAGTAGGTTCCTGGTCTTCAAACAATTTTGGACAAGTAGATGAGCAGATTTCCTCTTCAAAGAACATTTCAGAACACGAAATATAGGAAGAAGAATCTGAAATGGAATCCTGAATGGTCTGGTCTGCTGAAGTCTGAATACATTGTAGATCATCTTCATATGATATGACAGGCAGATTTTCTTTGCATCCATCAATCATAAGAAAAGAAACTTCAAATGATTCTTGAAACCCAACACAATCATTTATATCATCTACCATAAATTCACCCGAATCTTTTTCACTTACTTGAACAAAATTCTCATCTTGCTGTTCATGAGCTGACTGGACTACCTATTTATGAAGGCTTTGTTTTGATGACATGAGAACATTTGGATTCAAAACTCTGTTTTCTTCATTCCAGGTGATTTTAACAGCAGAATTCTCTTTCATGGGACTTAGTACAAGGTTTTCTTGGTCACCATAATCTGAATCTGGATCTGAAAGGGCTAACTTAACGTTATCACATTCTGAAAGTAGAACTAGACTTCCCTGCATGCTGTCTTCTTCTATGGACAGATCCGAAATGACACTTTTTCTTTCATCACTTTCAGCCATATGGAATTCTTCAACCTGCTGATCTATAAAGATGTTCACCGGATTGTCATCCTTTTCAAAAGAGGAAGACGTTTCACCAACACTTTCTTGACCATGTGTACACTGCAAATCCGCTTTAGCTTGAGCTGGAACATAATTGTGCAAGAGTTGTCTATCTCGTCTTCAGACAAAGGAGATAAGACCTTTTGTTTCCTTTTACTCAAACAATGATTGTCTTCATTAATTTCAAGTGAAGGTGTATACAAATATTCCTCAGACTGCTGATCCATTTCATGTAATTCCCGTTGACTGTCAAGATGCAAAATTCTTTCATCTTCCATCGTACTACAATCTTGATCATGCTGCAAATTTTCATGATCGTCTTTATGCTGCTGAAAGGGATTTTCATACAGGGCTTCCATGATCTCATCATCCATAAAATTATCATCCTTTTAGTATTTTTCAAGGCTTTCAATAAAAGTAGAAGCATGTTTGCAACAGTCATGAACTAGATTCAATGATGGATAAAACTCTTTATATCTTTCAATGAACAGGGCATGAAAATATTTTAAACAGTAAATACAAGCAGGCGGAAAAATTTCATACCAATATTGGGCTTCACCTTCTAGAGTGGCCAGGAATATCTTCATTAAGCAATTTTCAGGAAAATCAACCTTCAACTTGCGAATATGCATGTGAAATCGAACTAGATGTAAAGCAGCGTCCTTCTTACCATCATCTTTTAACGTATGCAAATTCCTTGACCAATCTACTTTCGGAATCTTATTTGGAAAGCCTGGAATGTGATCTCGGCTCATGGGAGCGTATCTTCTTGCAATCTGCTCCATTTTAAAAAAAATCTCAAAGCTACTGATCCCTCTGCAGTGGAGTCACCGTGAAGCACCGATTGTTGGATTCTTCAGTGAAAGGAGTCACCAAGTGAATGATTTCAACCGTCTTCTTATGTCTGATCGTTGTTCACCATCAACCATCAGATCTAAGCTTGATAGATGTACTAGGACAAAACAATCTTCAAGCAAACCATTTTATCCCCAGCAGAGTCGCCACTATGTTAGCACCTAAATCTGCCTTAGGCTGAAAGAAGGAAAATTCAGGGTAACCACAAACCATGCCCAGTTTGGTAGTTGGCCCTACCAGAACAGGAGAGGGATTTCCCCGAGTCACGCTCAGTGAATAGATAAACAATATGGCCTGAGATGACTTACTGTGAAGTATTGATCTTAGGCTAGTAAGTGAATATGGATACAAGAAGCAATTTTTATGAATTATTGTGTTTCTGGGATGGTATGGGACCAACGGACAGCAGTGAGCAAAGGATGAAATACAAAGGCACAGATTACTTCGTGAGGCAAGATAGGCAGAAATTTTAGCAATTTAGTTTGAAATAGCGAGGAATGGAGAGATTGTTTAGGAGGGTGAAAAGGGCATAAGTACATGAATCCTTTTCAACAGAAGAAGAACATTGAACATGAAATTTCCCCACAGGCAGAGAAATAAAATTGAATTCTACCTTATCTAACTTAGAAAATTTCACTGGAAATGAATATGAAATAAACTATGAAACATAATGAAATACATATGAAACATAAAAGCCACATTTTCTACACTCACAACCACATGAATCTCATGAAACAGAGCCGTTGCCTTTCATTAATCCTCTGTCAAAATATACAATGAAGAAACAGAGTTTCTTCCCCACAGTCTCCAAGAACTTACAAGCCAACCAACCCTTTGCAAATAGTTTGCATACAATATATAGAATGTGCCATGAAGAGATAGAAAACCCAAGGGTTAAGGAGTTACTCGAATCATTACAAAATGGAGGTGGAAAGCCAACCATTAGCTACAGGTGCAGTGTTACAAACATGACAAATGGCTTGGGGTGACTGTTTGCCTTCCTTTGCCACTTGGATAGAAGCCCATCCGGGGTGAAAATACTTTAAATTCCACCTTAGGTGCTGAAAAAGTGAAATGTAGATGAGTGGGCCGACTTGTGGAAAGTTGCGAGTCGAAATTTCATGAAACAGAGGTGAATCGGGCCCTTTTTCCTATATCCGTCGCGCCTAACTCTATACGTGTCATGCCACTTTGGAGGTTATTTTGAGGTACTTGTAGGAGTCTAAATTGTGCCCAAGTGTGCTTGTTGGAAAGCCTAGCCTATCTACTTTCCAACCCAAGTGGAATTTCTAAATTTGGTGCTCATTTGACCCTCCAAATCTTCATTCTCCCAAGACTGCTTCCTGTGTGTCAAAATAGGGGTAGAGAGGTCATTGTTTAGGTGTTTTTGACCTCTTGGAGACTCAAATCATGCCAAAATTTCTTGTCCAAGCACCAGTAGTCATGATTTTTCATGTTGAATCCAAAAATGCAAGCCATTTCCAATTTGGAGCTCCCAATCCTACGCGCCGCACCAATGGCGCGACGCACAGGGAGAAAAAACCTGTGTTTTGACCAAAAAATTACCATGTGACCAAAATTGCCCCAAATTTCTTGAAATGTGGGCTAGAGGTTCTCTAAGAGGCACTATGCTGGCCATAGAAGCTTCAGCCAAGATTCGAAGCTGATCTTGCTCTTTTGCCTCTTTTACCTCCTTTGTTGCTTTGCTCAGTTTTGCCTTCAAGCTCCTTATCCAGGCCTTTGCACTCATGTTCCGTGCCCTGTAATGATAAACCATCCTCCTCAGTATGGCTTTGTCTCTGTCGGCCTTCTCCAGCAGTCTCTCCAGGTGGATTTTGATCTGCTCTAGCCAGGACTCACGGTCATTGTTGATCTCTTGGTCCAAGGTAGTGAGCTCGATCCTCCTTTGCTGGGCAGCTTGTCCATTCTCACGGATGCTTTGCAACTCCATGATCTCATGCTGGTCCTTAAGCTGTTTGTTCCTCTGCTCCAAATACCTGATGATCCACCAAAATCCAAATAAGAGCACAGTGATAAACACTGTTAAGCTGCTGTTGAGGGGTCTTATGCTGCATGAAGGTGTTCATCCTCTCTATGTTCCTGCAAATGAAAAATGGGAGGTTCATCATCCTCACCTTGGTAAAGTGCATGAGCAACCTGATGTGATAGGCATCTAGTCGAGAGAACCTCCCCTCACAGCTGAAGTACTTCATGATCAATTTCATTAGTGAAGCATACTCCTCTTTCAAATATCTGAATGGGAAGACTCTTTTGAGCTGACTCAAGAATCTGGCCTTAATGTAAGGCTCATAGTTTTGCCTATCCACCTTCTTCTTCTTATGCCATTGTTCTCCAACATTTGGTATGCCTGTTGCCACTGAGATAGTTTCGGGTGTCAATGTGAAGGTGACCCCAGCCAAGATAGACTGACCTCC